>CAJVQA010010322.1:0-11460 GCA_910591915.1 Cetraspora pellucida | reverse complement strand
GCCCAGAAAGCATTTTGTGTAATATCAATGCATATATATATAAGTAATCGAATAAATGTATATACATATTTGACCTAGAGAAATTAATCAATTAAAAAACCCCAGCTAGTATTAACATAATTCAAGCCTATACTAATTCTAAAGTTCTTTTGAAGTTACATTGACCCCAGATCAAATTAATTAAAAACCCTAGCCAGTATCAACATAATTCTGGCCCACACTAACCCTAAGGTTCTTCTGAGAATTACTTTGACCTGGATCAAGTTTAACTCTACCTAAATGCTATATATGTATTAATATTGTTCAAAATAATCAATATTTCTATCATTTGCTTTCATATGTTCGCTAAATAGTAATTAAATCACTAGTCTAAAACTTTTACTAGCTAATCAGATTTCAAGCTCACATGTAATGCAAAAGAAGCATAAAAAAATCAAATCAACAAAAAATGCTTATAATTCAAAAGTTTGTTTTGAGAAATGCCTTCTGCGTACTAATTTTATAGATGCTAGTGAAACTGGTAAAACTCTTGGTGAATGGTGGTGAAACTGGTGAAATTTAATATAACAGCCAATTAGATTTTAGATAGTCACCAGTTTCACCAGCATCTATAACTATAGCTCTCTAAACTGAACCCTAATCTACTGGTAGAACCCTAACTCTAAACTAATAGGAATTCATAACTTCACTTAATGATATTGTTTTACTAACTGCATGAGATATTTAAAAATAAATTACTATTTATTAATATGATTCAAATAGACTTAAAAAATTATACAGAAAAATAAAAATAAAATGACAACTCTCGCATATGCATATAGTATTTTTTATTTCTTACTATCCAGCTTGTTATTATAACGGAAGTTTTTGTAGCAGTTGTCTATTCCTTTTAGGATTTAAAGAACAATGTGCCTTCGTATAAAATAATGAATTGCAAAGACTATATTTGTATTTTTTGATATTAGAGTTATTATTATCAATATTTTGAGAAGCCATAACTAATTGTTCTTTTTCTAAACTATTCTGTATACACAATTTTTTGGTAGGTCTTCCAGAAAGTCTTCCTTTTCCATATCTTTTAATTAGATTTTGAATTTGTTTAACTTCATCATTCTCTTCTATAACCTGATTCTCTTTGCTAGAACTACTTATTTGAGATTTAGTTTGAAAGCTTGACTCATGTATAGATCTATTTATATAATTATTAAGTATTTCTAAAAGACTATAATCTTTAGCATTTGTAGCGATCTCTGTAGCTTTATAAGCAACACCCCAAAGTTTATAATAAAATGTCCATTTTTTGATCTTTTCTTGATTTGTATAATATCTTTTTTGAATGTTTTGATAATTATCTAAATTCTGGTCTAGATCTTTAATACCCACACATAACAATGAAATAGTGTTGGTTTTAGCTTGAGTATCATAATTAGGTTGTACACCAACTTCGAAATTGCTAATATCAAATTGAGAAATCAAAATCACTGCTGATTGTTCAACTGCGCTGTTACTAATTGTATCTTTAAACTATCGAAAATGTATCATACTTATATGAAATGTAGCTGATGGACACTTTATCATAACTCATAAATAATGTTGGTATAATATTCCATGAGAAATTATCATCATGCAAGTGCAGACAAATGTGCCATCGGAAAGAAGAAATACAAATTGTAGAAAAGTAGGTTCATTAATATTGATCATATTTCAAACCATAGTAATCGAATTATTAAATTGCTGAAAAATATGTGATGTCAAAGCTTGAGGATAGTCAAATATATCATCGATATATTTATCATCTATTTCTTGAATCTAAAGATATAAAAAAATCTAATTAAAATAAGCTAAAACTACTGTAATTCAATAAATAATAATTTGTATCAGTAGCTCTGCTTAGCTTTGCTACTTAGCTCATTCATTTTTACTAGAGATAATTAATTTACCTGCTTATTATATTGATCTTTATGTGAAACTCTTGTTGCATGATATTGTGCACTAAGATTCATTTGATCCTGTTGTTTTTTTAAACTTGTTGGCATTAAAAAATTTTTAATAATATTATCAATAGGCTTAAAAACACTATCAACATTCCGATTACTTTCAGAAAGACATTGTAACATTTTCTAATCTATAAATGCATTATTGATAACTTCAGTTGCAAGTCTTTTTTCAAGTTCTATAAATAGATTGTAAAGGCTAATGTTTCGATAATTTAACTGTTTTTTAATAACAGAATTAGTTGCCTCAGCCCTTTGTGAAGACTGTATTCCATTATTAAAAATATTAAATGTAAATGTTTTGGCCCACACAGATTTACAGAGTTCCAAATTTTTGATAAGATAATTACTTGCATCAGGGTAATTTTTAATTAATCTGTCCAATGATGTTCAAATATTAGAATTGAAAGAGAATTACAGCATTGATAAAAAGCTTTTATAAAGCTATCAAATTTGTTACTTAATTTGCTTTTCAGATTTTTTGTTAAGTTTTGTCCCAAATGCCATATACAGTGAAGTGAAATTGTGTTAGGAAATATTTCAGGAATAACAGAAACCATAGCCAGATTGGTATCAGTCATAAAGACATTAGGTTCAACGTAGTTTGTAGCTTTTAACACACATTCTAGTACCCAGTAATAAGACTCTCTAGTTTTATCATTGAGTATGGCTTAAATGACTAATCTTGAGTTATGGTTATTGTCAATATAAATAAATAATAATAATAGTTTTTCATAATGATTTATTTTGGCAGTATTATCGTGAATAATTATATTATAGTAATGATCCCAAAGTGAAATTTAATGTGGCATCATCCAAAATAGATTTGTTAATGCATTTGTTCTTTGATCAAACTTATATTCCACATACAAATTGTTATTATTATGCTTTTGATCCAATAGATATTCAAGTAATCATGCAGCATCATTAAGGTTTGGATACTCTCATTATGAAATTGTTGTATTGCATTATAGATGGCTTTCTTGTATAAAGTATGATGGGAATATGAAGCCTTTAATAAGTGATATTGGTCAGTTGCTCCTAAGTGACCCTCTTGAGTATAAAATTTAATGTCTTTAGAAATTTCTTGAGTTAAACATCGATATTGAGATGCAAATTGGCAATTTACTGGAGTTAAAGGATGGCTTTCATGCTTATCAACAAATGAGAAAACCCTTAAATCATAACTCTTTTTTTGAAATCGAATATGAATTTTCCAAGGACAGTCAATCTGAGCAGAACTTTTGTTTCTTTGTTTTTCTAAACTTTTATCTTTTACAGGCTTATATATAGAAAAGTATCGATACAAATATGTGTGTCTAATACATTTTCTATTTAACTTTTCAGAATGATACTTTCGAACACTAAAACCATTATGATAAGCAAAATCTTTTATTAATTTGTTAATGATAGTCTATGAAGAAAATGGCATCCCAGTATGTAAATTTGGAGGACTTATTAATGAAATATCTTCATCAGAACTCCAGCCATTACTTTTGTCACTACTTTCATCATTACAGTCAAGGTTAGTTTCTATAGACTCTATATCAGATTCTATAGGCTCTATATCAGATCATTATTAGGCTCTATATCAGGTTCATTACCAGGCTCCATATCAGGTTTGTTATCAGGCTCCATATTAGGTTCATTATTAGGCTTCATATTAGGTTTATTATTAGGCCCTATATTAGGTTTGTTATTCAAAAGGTACATATTAAAATCTGGCTCATCACCTAAAAAGTTCGTATTAAACATAGCTTCATTAACTTCAATAGTATTATAATCATATCCATAATGGAATAAAGATAAATAGATAAAGAAAGCTGCCTTCTTTAAAAATAAAGATAAAAATTAATTGTAGTTTCTTTATATGCTATAATTTTATAAACTCAGCTTACGTTGTTAAAAAAAATTTAACGATTACTTCTGGCAAAATATTCCAAGGTTACAATGTCAACCAATGCAAACTTTTTATAAAAGTATTTAAAAAATATGTGGCCAACTCTTTTTATAATGAACTGGCAATTCTTATAATAAAGAAATTTTCTTGACCGTGTGTGATTTAATAAAATGTATCATTAATCATATTTATATAAAAGGACATTAACACGTGATAATATGTAGATTCTACTACGAATGATATATGATCAAAAATTTGTGTTACACAGCGATTATCTAATATATAGGCAAAATTGCCCTAGGTGTCAAATAGATTTTCCCTTAAATATAATACTAAAAAGTTTTATTAGTAATATGTTTTTTTTTATATATAAAATTTTATTTGCTAAAAAAATTATATAACAAATAATTTATATTATTTTTACTTTTAACAACTATTAGATTAATATTGAGATTTGTAACTAGTATTAAGAAATATTAATTGATAATACTTATAGCAAAATTACTAATTAAATATTATTTTCTTAATTGATTTTATTTTTTTAATATTAAAGATAAAACCTTTTGGATTGATAATATTGCAGTTATGTTCTAAGGTTATAAATCACAAGACTGTTTGTTTAAATCCTAATAATAGCAATTGTAAAGATATATTTCTAAAATAAGAAACTGCAATATTATAGAATTAGAAATCCAAGATGTCTATAAATAGACTTATTATTAGAAATAACAAGTGACTTGCAATTGAGAAGTCATACAGTGATAAATAGAAGTTAAAGTCTGATTTGAATAACTGAAGTTATAAGATATAATATAAGATCACAAATCTAATAATAAGAAATACTACATAAACTTATAATAATAGCTAGTTCTAGACAAAATCTAATGAAATCTTTTGATTCTAATAGAGGTCAGTATAATAGATTATTTTTAAAAAGTTTAAAAGTATAAACTAAGAGAGGTTAAGATTCAATAACCAAAAACATTGAGAACATTAGTTCAAAAATATAGAATACAAAAAAGATCTTAACAAGATTATCAAATAAGAAAAAAAATATTAAGGATAAGGTTATGTTTTTATTTTTATTAAAATTTAATTAAACTTTTTACTATGCAAAGGATTAAGTTAATGATGATCAGATCCAACATACAGAACAGACTATGGTATCCTCTACAACTATAAAAACTGAATATATAATGAGTGCTTCTATAGAAGAAAAATCTAATTTCTTAGATAACAACTTATCACATTCTTCTGAGAACTTTTTTTTAAAGAACTTTCTTGCAACTACATCAAAAAAATTATAAATACCTAACATTTTTATCAATATTTCAACAAATCAAAAAATTGCTAATAATAACTGTGAATCATTAACAGATAATCCAAATAATATTATTAACTTACCAACTACTAAAATTATTAAAAAAAATCTTTACTCAAATTTCTGATTTTTTAAATATATACAACTCTTTAATATGTTTTAACAAATACCTTTCATTTCATAATTTACAACTTCTACTAGTACTACAATCAATAGGCTTCTTCCTAAAATTTATTCAAAATGAATACCAAGTATACTACTTAGAACACTACATTAAAATCTCTATTAAAACAACTAAAAATAATATACATAAAGAAGCCCATATTTACCTTTTACAAAAAACTAATCTCTTATCTAATTTTAATTATATTCCTTTTGAAATCTTAAATTTTCAAAATGTTATAGTCAAAACAAGTTATTCTCTAACAAAATTTAAAATATCATCTTTTTCAAAATACCAAAACTTCCTATTAATCACTATATCTCCAATATCCAAACTATTCTTTTTTTCAACACATACAAATAATAATATTCTATTTTTAGAAAACTCAAATACTACAAAATCAATTAAAATATATTTATTAAATATAAACAGTTTTTTAGATAATTTTAAACAACTAAGCTTAATTGATTTTATTTCAGAAAATCAAATAGATATTTTTAGAATTTCAAAAACCCATTTATCTAGCAAAAAAGTAAAATTTTTAACCCTTTTACAAAAACTTACAAACTATAAATGTTTCTAAACACTAAGTAATACTCACCAGAGTAGTATAAAAATATTAATTCACAAATTAATTATAAAACATATTGAAAAAATTCAATTTATAAAAATTTTCTTTTAAAAATTGATACCTTTCTTAAAAATTTTCATATCAAACTAATCCAACTGTATTTTCTAAGTTAAGAAAAAAATTAACTTCATAATGACATTCATTTATATCTTACTCTTATCTTTAACAAAACTAATTACAAAATAATCTTAATAGGTGATCTAAATAGAGTTCCAAATCCAAAACTAAATAGACTATTACAAAAAAGTTTAAATACATCTAAACACTTTCTTTTAAAATTTCTTAAATTTCTTCAATTTTATAACACCTATAGGCTCTTTTTTCTTATTACTTCTAAATTTTTTTATATTCATAATAACAACTATAGCAAAATTGACCAAATATTAATTAATATTCATATTACACTTCAGACTATGTTGACATCTTATCAAACTCATTTACCTTAACTGATCATTTAATAGTATCACTTGAACTTACAATTAATATACCTAAAATTAATATACAATAACTTCAAACAAGAACTATCTATTAATGAAAACTCATACAAAATAAATAAATTGAAAACTACCAAAACCATACTGAACAAAATCTTTAACAACTTCTTCTAATCATTACTAACATTATCCACAGTTCAGAACTCAATAATATTTAGAATAAAATTAACAAAGCTCTAACCAAAACAGTCTAAAAACATATTCTATTTAAAAAAACAAAAATATATCTATTCAATAATGAACAACAACTACTCACACTTTTACTACTTTATAAACAACTTAAAAAGACAATTTTACTCAAATCATCCTTTAATAAACCCAACTTTACACAAATCTACAACTCATATATTAATAAATATCTACAAAACATCTTACTAATCCTTTTATAACCAATACTAACTATTAATATTTCTAATTTTACTACTCTATTAAACTTTTTTATTACTGAAATAAAAACTCTTAAAACCTAAATTCGTAAAAAAAAACAAGAAAACACTTTAAAGAAAATTCAAAATAAACTGAAAGAAAGAAACAATAACTTTTACTAAAATCCTAAAATATTTTTTTGAAATATCTTAGAAAAATACAATAATAGTATAAACTTAAATCAGCTACTATCTAACAACACACTCACTACTTAACTAATTGAAATAAAACAAGCTTTAAAATTATACTTTCAAGACTATTTCAAAAAATTACCATATACACCAATTTAAGAAAATTCAAAATTCTATGAGCTTTACAAATCCTATCTAGAAAATAAATTTCTTTTTAATAATTTATTTTCAGAAATTATTTTAGAGGAATAGAACAAAGTCATACATGATCTTCTAAACCAAAAAGCTGTCAGTCTATTAAAAACAAATTATAAACACTTAAAACATTTGAACTCTAAAGGCTAAAACATTATTCATCTCTTTTTAACAAAATGCCTTTTATTACAACAAATATTAACAATATAAAAAACATTAAATATCTTTCTAATCTTAAAAAAATCCTCATAGAACTTTACTTTAGATCAAGTTAGACCTATTTTCCTTATCAAACTTATAAAAAAATGTCTTACCAAAATTTTTATTACACATTTTGACCAAACTATTAACCAACATCACTTACTAAATAATTTTAACTTTGCAGCAATTAAAAACAGTTCTATTTACATACCTATACAAATATTAATTAACACAATTGAAAATTACAAAACTAACAACAAAGAAGCTTGGATACTCTTTCAAGATATGTTCAAAGCTTTTGACAAAATTAATATCAAACAACTATTAGATGCTTGCAAACATATTGGTATTTCTTAACCTAGTTTAAATTTCATTGAATATCTATATTAAGATAGAAAAACCAAAGCAATTATAGCCTATGGCCTTACTGATCTAATTACATTTTATTCAGGCATAGAACAAGGAGAAACTTATTTTCTGTTACTTTGAAAAATCTATTATGATCATATTCTTAGTTATATAAATTCAAAATATAATTTCAAACTTCTCAAAATCTTATCACAATCTTCTTTAGAAACAATATTTTTAACTACATCAACTTACATAACAATACTACTTCTTGCTTTTATAAATAATACAGTTTGGCACTATGAATTCAAAAATGATCTTTAAAAGATTCTAAACAACATATCAGAACTATAAAAACTAAACAATATTTAAGTTAACCCATCTAAATCAGACCTTATTTACATCTTACCTAACAAAAAAGTATTATCTAACACTATTTTAGATATAACAATATTAAACTTCAACAACTAACCAATTTTATCTTGCAAACTAAATAAAATAATTAGATATCTAAGAATTTTTTTAGATGGCAAAGGCTCTACTAAACCTATACTAAAAAAAATCTTTAACAAAACCTTCTAATTCATTCATACTATTCAATATAAAAAACTTCTTTCTATACAAATATCTCATTTGTTTAATACTATCCTAGCATCATTAATAGAATACCTACTTCAAATATGCTCTCTTTGAAAAATAAACTTTAATAACTATCAAGCCTTCTAACAAAGTGCACTAAATATATGCTACATCTATTCACTAATACAAACAATAATATACTTATCAACTCATAAATACTCAATATTCCAATATTTAACAAACTTATGCTACAAGTTAGCAGTAGCAATATAGAAAGATGCTTTAATACCAATATACTTTTGAATCAAATCTCTATACATTGGATCAAAAATTGGTTTTTTAAAATATAAAAACCCTCATTAATTCAGAATATAATCTTAACAAACTATAGAAAATCTACTAACTTTATCATAATATCTCAACTCTATTATCTATACAAAAATAATATTTTTATAAATAATACTTATCTAAATCAACTAACAACTTACAAACAAATTAATCAAATAAACAATATTTATAATATTATTACATTTCCTAACAACTCAACAACTCTAATTCTTAAAAACAATCAAATTCTCTTTTTGAAACAACTACTTATAGCTGACAACTATAATCTACTTTTTTAGAAAAACATATATCTTAGAACTTATAAATTTCTACAAAGTCCTATTCCAAAATAGTTTAAAATACTTTCAAATCAAATTTTCTATCACTCTATATTACACATATGGCCCAACCTCCAACTTCAATTTATTAATCTATTTTTAAATACATTAAATCTTATTATATTTTATTTTATAACTTTAAAAAACATATGATCACTCTACATCTCATCATCATATTGGAATATTGGCAAAATAACTAATACATCTAACTTTTAAATACTTTTCCAAAATACCAAATTATTAATTTAACAACTAACACAACTCATATTTTATCTATATCTATAATGTTTCAAATAAATTATAAACAAACTATTAATCTAAAATGCAAAACACAAAAAAGGAAACAATACTTCAAACTTAACATAAATGTTTAATAAATTTAAGCTCTACAAAATATTTATGCAGACCTATATAAGCCTGCCCCAAAATTTTTACCATCTCTTTTATTACCTTCTTCAAAAATCTTGCTAATACAAAATACAATATCTGATTCTATATACCAAAACCAACTTACAAACCTCTATAAAAAATTAGTATTTATTAATTTAGCTAACTTACATTTTTATACATATGCCTTCATATTTAATTTACAAACACATAATATCTCTATCTGCATTGCCTAGATTCTGAAAAATAATACACAGATTAAATTTAATGCCTCTATAACTTATACACCAAACTCTATACAAGCAGAACTAGCAGCATTTATTTTTTTGTTTCTTATCTTACCTATAAACTATCAAATTTATATTTATCTTGATAATTTATCTACTATACAAACTCTTACAAACTCAATACTCTATCAATATAACTTCTAAACTAAACAAAACAATTTGAATATTATTCATATTTTAAATTATCTAATTAAACTCAAAAATATTAACTATATTATACACAAAGTCAAAGTATATTCAAACAACATTTTATATAACATAGCCGACATCTTAGCTAAATATAGCACTAAAAAAACTGAACTAAAATTTAACCTTGACTATTTTTATTTACCTACCTTTTTTACTTAAAAAGAAATACCAATTATATACAAACTTTGTAAATTTTGCAAAAACCTCTTTTCTATCTAAACATTTAACAAACTCTTTTAACTTAAACTATTATAAAACCTTTCTGCTATTAACATCTTACTATTTACTAAAATTATTAACTCTCAAAATTCTAATCCAAAACTCTACTCTATTAGAAACAAAATACTTTTGAATAACTTATCAGCAATGTCAAATTTAAATATTCACTATCTTCTACTATACTTAATTCCAAATTGCTTATATTATAATCAATATAAAAATACTAAATATTTACTTCAATGCTTACTTTACTCTTTCAATTTACACAATATACTTATCAATGAAATTACCAACATCTTAAACTCTTTAAGTTTTTTAGAAGCTTCATTATATACAATAATACAAATTTTAAATTTATAAAACTTTTTTTTAAATTCTAATATATATAATACAATACTTCTACTTATTTAGGATACAATAACTCTTGACCAATATAAACAGCTTCAACTAACTTTAAAAAAACTAACTAATAACTTTCTTATCTTCTTATCAAATTCTTTACTTAACTACTATTTGGCAAACTTGAAACATTAAACGATATGAATAGAAATCAATATAAGAAATTACTGTCTTTATTAAAAAAAAATCAAGGCTTAACTACCTATCATACAAACTTCTAACTCAAATAATAATACATTTATATTTAATACTAATATAGACCAATTTATTCTTAAAACTCTTCTAAAATTTTACTATATATACTTGCTTTTATTAGCTAAAACAATCATAAGAGTTTTTTTTACCCTCTTCTGTAGTTAATGATACAATAGTTGACTTAACTAGAACAGAAAACTAAAGGTTAATATTATGTTAGATGTCATTAATATATAGTGACAATAGTGTAGTTTAGGAATATTTTATTTATATATTCATATCTAATTGATATATTATGTATTACTATTTTTCCTACTTAATATTATACAATAAAAAAAAAAAACTTAAACTTTTTACAAATAAAATATACAAAAAAAATTTATATTTGAATTTTATATCTATAAGATATTAAGATTAAAAACTTAGACAGGTTATTTGTGATCTAAACCTCTTAGTTGATTTTATTAATAAATATTAAACTAGTAAATAGATTTATTTAAAAATAATATTTTAGTCTTATAGAAGAATTTTTATCTAATAATTTAATTATTTTTTTTGTTTTTAAGATTTATAACAGTATTTTTTTTTTATTAAAGATAGTTATACTTACAATTTTTGGTTATATATTTTAAGTAGTTTTTTTTTTTTTAATGTTAAAATTTTTTTTTTTTTTTTTTTTTTTTTTGCTCTTAAGCAGCCACGCTAGTACTTTATTAAGATTCTTGCAACTATATAC
>CAJVQA010010321.1:0-11461 GCA_910591915.1 Cetraspora pellucida | reverse complement strand
CTTAAAAATTATGTAATAATATGTAATAATTCATAAAATATGTAAGGCCTAAAAAATACATATCGATTACATAAAAATTACATTGCCCATCCCTAAATGCAGTCAGTTATTAGACTCACTCAAGTGATTCAATGATCGATGACGTTTTTTGCGTATTAATATAAGTGTTGATGTGTAAAGCATCTTTTACCCTTATTGATTTAATAGTTATTCAATGAACTGTTGAATCAATAAAGGTAAAAGGTGATTTACGCATAAATATGAACCGGATTTTGGTTTGTTTTGTCGAATAATGATTTTCAAGGAAAAGACTCCATATACTTAAAATTACCTATAATGGTCTAAATTTAGGTTACACGAGATTTTCACCCTGGTGGTAATTATAGGTAGCAATATATTTGATATAAATGCGATAAAAATATAATTTTTTCAATTTTTCAATAATAATAATGAAATCGCAATAATATGATTAAAGAGCTTCGTTTAATTAAGCAAACTGGAGACAATTAAGTGACACATTTGTCCAGCAGAAAACTTTTATAAAATTATTTGTTCCACATCCCAGGAGACTAAATGTGCAAGTCATGATAAAAATTCGTGTAAGATAATGTTACATCATACAGAAAGTTGAAAAGATATGATTCGTAAATATAAAGTTTATACCACAAGTCGAGTTTTCAAAAAAAGTTCTAAACTACGTATGTAAAATCCGTTTTTCTAATCAATGCAAAATACAGTAATTAACATCCCAAGAGAATAAGCTCAAGAAAATTGGCATCATAAAAAAGCTAATTGCAGCAATAAAAATAGTTCTTGTCGAAGAAACAATTCGTTATGTACAAGAATGTGTAGGTGTTTTATACGACTAGTTAAAAATAGATTGGTTTTTTTTTTATTGGAAATTTTTATTTGACAAATTTATATGATCATAAATTCATGTTTAAATTTGTAATATTTTTTACCGATTTCACCGGTTGCAAGGTAACGGACATTATTTTTAAATTTAAGATAAAAATAAATTGTAAAATGACGTAAATTATCACGTCTAGAAACTTTATTATAAATAAAGAACCATGCAAAATATATAACAATCGCAGCCACTACACCTACACCAATTCCAACAATGCCAATCTTTGCTCCTAATGAAAGTGAATCTGAACCTTTATTGTCTGGTTTTGAATTAGTTCCATTTATATTTAACGCATCAAAAGTTTTAATCCACGTATAATTTTGTGTATTAAAGAGATATACATTATTATTTAATGCCATTCCTGATCTTAGTGGTGAAGGAACAATTGCACCTAAATACAGAATAAAATTAAATCACTAAATTAGAAAGCTTTTTAGTACTCAAAATGAATCAATTTAAAATATAGTAAACGTTATGAATTGCGTAGTTCACTAAAGTATCCTTATATTCGGATTAAACCAGAACGTTAAATTTGATATTTAAAAATAATATGATTACCAAATGCTACAATCATATATATTCCATATAATACTGCTGTATGGTGCATAAGTACTTGTGGTGCTTTATCTGTAATAGCCGTCCACGTGTACGGTGATACGCTTATATTCAATAGTGCAGCATCAGGTGATGGTTGATTGTTATTGCTTCCTTGCCCACCATAAATAAGAATAAGTCCATCTTGAGCTGTTTAAAAATATAAAAGTTAATAATAATAATGTTTCTTTTTCATGGTAAACGTGGGTCGTATAACAGTTGTTATACGTCAAATAGACTCACATAAACTCATGTTATAACATAAATCATTAACATACTTAAAACAGCTGAGTGTCCACTACGACCTGAAATTGAATCACCAAGAGTCGTCTAAAAAACAAAACAAATTAAAATTACATTCTTTTAACATTGTTATAATTTACGTACGTAGTACATACCATAGTCAACCATTTTAAATTCGTTGTATCAAATACCGAAATCTACTTAATTTGATTCAATTAGCCATTGTATAAGATATCATATAAGATATGAATTTGAAGTTTTCTATGTAAATTACAAATACCTCATTCAAATCAAAAGTATTGCTATAACCTAAACCGCCAATATAATATATAGAGCTATCTTTCATTGTAGCACTATAATATATACGAGTAATCGGTGGATTGGGCAAATTTAATGTTGTCCAGTTCATTACTTTTGTGTCAAATATGTTTGTGTCATTATAAGCAACAAAAGGTGTTGTTTCTGTTAAGTTTGTTATATATCCTCCATAAATGTAGTATTTTCCATCATTATCAGCAACACCTATTATATCTTGACGTCCCAAAAACGTTGTATTAAAATTGGTAATATTTGGTGTTGTCCACTGTAAAGTATTAAAATTAAATGCATATACTGATAATGATGGAAACAAAAGAATCGATGAATTCAGCGGATCCTGCGTCATTCCACCAACTAAGAAAACTGTGGAACCGTCAGCAGAAAGACAAGGTACTGGTGAATAAAGTGGAATTGGAATTGGCGAAGTCGTAATTTGAACCCACGAAGGTGAGATAATATTAAATGAACGTGATAAATCAAGATATATTACTTGGTTAGTAAACCTAGGATTCATGGTATTTCCACCAAAAAAGTAGAGTTTACTCCCAATTAAAACGTTAGCATGTCCACCACGACCATCAGGAATATAACATGTCACAATTATGGGTGATAAACTAATAACTATTAGAGAAAGAAACAATCGAAATGAATTCATTTTATTCATCTTGAAATTCTTAAAGAAATATGTGCATATATCGATAATTTTATGTAAAAGCTAATTTTCACAAATATGCACCTAATTTTCACAAAAAGTTTTTTTCGACCAAATTTGATGGCATGCAATTGAGTTCATTGAGGTGTTCCGTAAGATCCATGATGCTGTTGTGCTTGAAGTTGGTATCTGCCCCTGAAATTAGGCAATCCTGCATACATTTTGTTGGTTAGCATGTTTAACTTCAAGCGCTCAACTACGACATTTACCATGTCAATTATACCATTCATGTTAAATCATCGTACCGTGAATAACAATAATAATAATTGCGAGGGACCAACATGAGGGTGGTCCTAACATAAGGTTAATTAGAATTCTTAATGACTATCAACGGATTTTAAAAACTAATTGAACCAACCTCACTTGGTCTTTCACAATAATTTAAGTTTGGAGTTGTTGGTAGCAAATAAAAGAAGGAAATTTTTTAGCATATGCTTTTGGCCAATGATATTCAAAACAATGTGAAATTAATAATCGGATAAAAACAATAAAACCTTTCTTTAAGGTATTATACACTAAAATTTTTTTAAATTTTTTTTAATTAAATAAAATTATTTAGTATCAATTTTGTATCGCTATCTAAGAATCTAAAAATTAAAATTTTGCTTTTTTAGTATTTATTGCAAAAATTTATAAATTATGAAATAATGCAGTACCTGGCTTTTAACGAAAAGTAGTATTTTGATGATTTCCATACAGAATAATAAAAAAATTGTTTATTTGGTGATTAGAAGGTGGCCAAAAATATACAAAAGTTCCGTGTACAACCCAATAAACGATTAGTTTGTAACGTTAATATTTTGGGCTTGGCAAAGGAGGAGGGAAATTTTAACAAATGCATTTTTCTGTGGACTTTAGTAAGCTGCTATGTTTTGACAAAAAAATTTAATCCGGATTAACCCGGAGATCTTCATCCACTTCTGGTTGCCGGGTGTGTGTCAAAGACATCAAAATTCTTAAAGAAGTTTTATTCTCAAATAACAATAGCATTCTTACAAGGGCAAAAGCCCTTGTACCAAGCAAAAGAAGTCGAGTAGAGCTAAGATTTGAAAGTAAAAAAAAGAGACTAATGGCAACCCTTAATGACGCACCCAATGATAAGGCTAGTTTGGCACAAAGTAAAATAAAAATAGGTACAGTACACCTTGCAATGCAAGAACGCTTCAGGGACAGTTCCACTGAACTTGAACCAAACAGAACGGATTGGCACAACATTTTAGAAGAAGAGTTAAACTCAAACAACACCTCTTCACAAGGTCTTATAGATGTTTGGAAAGAAAACGCGTCTGAACATCTTTCGGAAAATTCATCAGAACCATCATCATATCCTTGCATAGAAGATTCTAGACATATTACTAAGGTAGGAATACAACAGGAGTCAAATCTGTTTCTGAATTGGACTCATCAAATCCTCCTGAGACCTTGCAAACTCCAGCCCTATCAAGCAACAGTATCAATTCAAAGAGAATCAAAAATGGAACAGGGAACTTTGAACACAAGAATTAGTCTAATCTTTTTCTCACCTTGAAAAAAGAAATGCAACTTTTTCTAACTATATATCGAAAAGTAATATTTTCACAAAAAATAATAATGAATTAGTTTTTGATATAAAAATACTAGAAAATGTCTAATTAGATGAAATTATTTTAAGCATGTACTCTAAGATTGGCAATGATTTCATTGAAGCTGTCCCTCATTGTAGTAAAGACAAAAAAACCTACTTGAAAATCATATTCACTAATGAGAAAAAGTAATATCAATATGCAATGGAAGGGATTGTTATTTTTAAACAGACCCTGTTAGGTTATATTCTTACAAATCTTAGAACTATGCACTTAGTTATAAAACTTAAAAATGTCTTAATTGGAGACAAAATATTCATTTCTGAACACATAAAGGAAGTTTTTGAAAAAATTGGTATAATAAAATTGATCAAACTTTTTGTATATGAAGGTATACCTATATACACTAACCAGTAAATTGTTATCTTTGATACTACTAATGATCTTGATCTAGAACAAAGAATTTCCAGACATATAAGTATTTGAAAACAAAAAGTTATTACTGAATAGAAGTCAGTTCCAAAGTTTGCTTCTATTGCAATACTTTTGGGCATCTTAGAAAAAATTGTTTATAATTTAAAAGTTAATTAATTTTAAAAAAGATGTTGAAAAATGACATGTGAGTAAGTATCCTAATATAAATTAATCAATTAAAATGCAAAACTATAGTATAACAATTTGTACCTTTCTGATAGAATTTAAGAAACAATTTTTAAGAATAAGTTATTATATGAGAAAAGTAATCTAACTAAGGATTTCTTGTCTCAAGATAAGAATAATTTAGAAACAATATTAGAAATTGAAAATTCTAGAGAATATATAACAAAAGACAGCAATAAAAATACTATGTTTAGTGTAAAAAAATCAAAGATTGCAATGCAACAATAAAAATTTCAAAAATAATAAGAGATCAGAATGCAAATAATGAAGGATATACAAGAGTGTCATATAAAAAACACAGAAAAAAATAACAAGAAAATATAATATAACATCACAACCTATCACACAAAAATGGATTATATAATAAAAAGCTATATAAATGAGAGTCACACTTTAGAAGTCTTTTATAATCTTCACAAATATTTAGAAATTGTTTTTCTTTGGAGTTTAATAGAATATTTAACAAAAAATTGTTTTACAAAAATAAATTATTTAAAATAATAACATTTAATGTAAAAGGTTAGAATAACAGAATCAAGCAACAGCAAATCTTGATTTTACTTAAATTGTACAAATTGAACCTTAAAATGTTACAAGAGACAAATTTAAGAGACTATAACATAAGAAATTTTATTTAACAATAATAATTATTTAATTTAATTTGGATATTAAAAATGCCAATTTTAACTAGTAAAAAGATTTTACATTTGATAATATAGAAAAAGAAATAGATAGCAGAATATTAAAAGTGAATTTCAGATACAAAAGATAAGAATTTAGAATTTTAAATATTTATACATTATTTTTATAACAATTTGATACAAAGTAAAATTATAATACAATTACCATTATAGCTAATAATTTTAATATAAAATACTAATCTAGAAATAAATAGAATTAGTCATGCTTTAGCACATAATAACCTATCTATAAAAATATTCAAGAAGAAGCTAATTAGTTTAATTGATACAGTTATTATAACAAAACAAAAACCCTTTCTTATTTTCTTTCAGAAAATATAAGAAAATTCATTAATTGTTATATGCCTAGATTATATATTTATCAATAAGCAATTTACATATTGTTGTAAAAACACAACAACTAGATTTGAAAATTCAGATCACTTGTTAGTAGAAAGTGAACTGAGCCTTACAAAACTATGATTTCAAAAAGTATATTAAAAATTTAATAACTAGTGTTTAATAAATAATTCTCTCAAGACAAGAATCAGAAATAAATTAAACCAGATAAGATTAATACATAATTGGAATTTCTACAAGTGTAGAATTTAATATATTATTAGAGTTTACTCTATTGCCAAGATCATCAAAAAATATTATATATAAGTTAAATAAATAAATCACTTAAATAAAATATAAGTTAGTAAAAAATTTGGAAGAGAAGAATTACAAATTACAAAAAAACTCTAATTTATTTGAATAATGACAACTCAGATCAAATGCCAAATAGATCAAAAATAGTAAAAAATCTACTAAATATTTTTTTAGTCAATTTAAGACAAGGCATATAGTTATAACAATAGAGAAAATTAAAATTCCAGAAGAGTTAAGTTTAACTGACTTAAAAGATACATTAAAATATATTAAAGACTATTATAAAAGGTTATATAAAGAGAAACCTATAGATAAAGATCTTATAGAAAAAATAAAAAAAAAGCTAAACAGAATTTTATTAAGAAAAATAAATAGTTATTAGAAAACATTACCAAGAAAAAAAATTGTCAGATTATTAAATATTTTTTTAGCAACAAGACCCTAGATATAAACAATCTTATATACAAGTTTTTTAAGAAGCTGAAGGAAAAAACTAACTTAGAATTTGCATCAAGCTCATAAAACAAAAATATCATTATTTTGATATTAAAAAAGCTTGATGCTCTAAATAAAATTGACAATTGACATCCTATTTTACAGGTCAATTGTGATATAAATGTCTTTATAAAAATTATTATAAACAGAGTTAACAAAATATATCAAACTCAAATTTGAGAATTATTAATAAGATTTTATAAAAGATTATTTGATTGCAAATACTATATAATGAACATTATTATTATAATATAAAAATAGTAAAAATTTTTATAATACTATTAAATCTTATTCTTAGATTAACAGAAAGCTTTTGACAAAGTAAATCACAATTACCTTTTAAAAGTACTTAAAAAAATAAACTTTAGCCAAGAGTTTATTAAAATGCTTAAGGCTCTATATAAAGCTTAACAGATATACATATTGAATGCAGAAATAATATTAAGGTTATTTAATATTAAAAAGAGATGAGACAAGATAATTATTTTTCTTTCTTCTTTATATTATAGCATTTAAGCCTTTACTCAAGCTTCTAAATGCAAATTTTAAAGAAATTTTAATACAATTTTAACATTTTTGTATAGCAACCTATGCTAATAATCTTACTATTAGGATTGGCACATTATCAGATTGAAACTTACTTCTCTCTTACTTAAATAATTATAAAAAAACATTAAATACTAAAATTGATAAAAGAAAATCAGTACTAATTTCTATTACAAACAATACATGTTAATATAAATCAAAAACAATTAACTTATTTAATATTTTGCAATAAGATGATTTTGTTAAAGTACTAGGTTTTAAGGTTAACTTAATAGAAAATATTAACAAAGGGTTTTGACCAGATATAGCAAAAAAATAAAAGATACAATGAAAAAATTAGTTTAATAAACTTATTAATAAAAAATATTCTTGTTATAAAGTCACTCCTTATTTCAAAATATGATATGCAACTTATATATTTTTTTTACCAGAAAGCTACTAATTAATTAGAAATAAACATTATAAAATAAATTAAAAATGGCTTATAAACAATGTCTATTTTAATGCAGTAATAAACATAGTAGCTGTAATGTCCCAAGTTTAAAGAATTATCTAAATACTAAATTGCTCTTATTTTGATTTAAATTACTTTTAATTTCTAACTTTTGAACCAAAACTGAATAAAATAATTAAAAAGTTTAAGAAATAAATATAACATTACAGTAGTAGATGCTATTGTTACAGTATCAGTTAAGTTCAAGACATAGTCTGACAAATAGAAAGCTTACCTATTAATATAAAAAAAATAAAAGAAAGTTTAAATGTTTCTAACAAATAAATGTGGAACTTAAACTTTATTAACTTGACTAGTTGTAACAGTAATAAATACATAGTTAAGAAATATATAATTTTTTTAAAAAACAAATACATCTAGCTTATAGCAGTACAAAAAAATATAAGACAAATGCTAACAGTCTTTTATAAAGGATGAATTAATATAAAATATATTAATAACAAAAAATTAGATATATTCTAATGTTTTTATTATTATGTACTACTTCTAAATTATCAATTGTAGCATATAATTCAAGAAGATACTGTTGAGTGTCCAAAGAGCTCTGAAGAAATCTAAACTTAGAGTACATTAGTAGTTAATATACAGGTTCTTACAAAACATAGCTAAAACATCTCCAAACACAATAGAGAAAATATTTACAGAAGCTAATGTAGGCAACAAGAAATTGAAATAATCATATTATGACTGTGTATTATTGCAATTTATAAGATATGATTTTATTATACTTAATTGAAATAGAGAAAAAAGTTTATTTCAGACTTACTAATATCTTTTATTATGACAAATAAAATTAAGAAGAAAATCAAAACTTTGTAATATAAAACAATAAAAAAATTAAAAGTAAAAAACACTTTTTTTCAATATTTAGTGTTAAATTAATATGCATTGTAATCTAAAATAAGTTACCTGTATTATAACAATTTAATAAAGTGCATCTCACAGCATTCTGTAATAAAGTGGATTCAAAAAAAATTTAATACTTTTTTAGAAATATTAAATTTTCTGTATTTTATTAAATTTATTACTGTAATAAGTTAAATAGTTTGTTAAAGATTGTATTTGAATTATCTGTTTATTATTAAATATGAGTTATAAAAAATGAAATTCTGTAAATCATTTTACTTATTATTTGAAATAATTTATAGGTTTTTTCTTTTCATCACTCATATTTGATTAAATTATTAAACATTAAGAGTAATAATAAATTAAAATTTAAATATATTTTAATATATGATATTTAAAACTTTTTGGTATATTTTTTACTTTTTTTAGAATTAAGTTAGAATTTAATTAACTGATTTTTGTTAAAAAGTATATTATTAAACTAAAACCAAAATTTTATCAGTTTCCAATTTAGTAATAACAAACACTTTAATTTATAGATTCTTTATCAGAATTTTTAATGTTATTAGTAGTTTTTATTCTTTTTTATAATTTATTTATATTATATAATAATAATACAAGATGAAATATTTCTGTTCCTTAATTAGCTTTATATGTTTTTTTGATATATAAGATAATTTTGTTTTTTAATTAATTTATATATTCCTAATTAGTATTTAAGATATTCTATAATCTATATATAAATTTAAATTAAATTTATTTCAAATTTTATAAGATTATTTTTATACTATTTAATTATAATTAATATTATAAATCAATTTCAAAATTAATGAAATTAATAAAAAACAAGTATTTAATAAATTTATTTACTTTTTATTATGAAAATTTTTAAGTAATTAGGTTATATTTTAGAGCAACAAAGAAGTATATTATTTTTAATACATTAGAATTGAATTTAAAAAAATGCATTAATTTTTTTTATCTTTATTATTATTTTTTATTAAATAAATACAATAATAATTTTTTTATCATTATTCTACTAGATGATTTTTTAGAGAAAGTTAACTTATAAATAGATTAAAAATTTAGTAATATATATAATTTTCTTATTTTTGATAGAAATTTTAATGAAGTTTTTTTGTTTTAAGTAACTTTAAATTATTTTATTATTATTGCTTTCATTAATTAGTTTTTTAAATTAAATTCTATACAAATATAATTTAAATTCTTTGCTTATAATCTTTGTATTTGTAATTTTATAATAAAAAATAATATAATTAATAAGAATAATATCTAATAATTAAAAAATAAAAAAAAACAAGTACAGCTTATTGTTAAATGTTACTTATAATAATTTTAAAGTTAATTTATAAAATTAATATTTTTTATATAATTATTAATTATTTGTAAAAAGATGTTTTTTATAATAAGTATCAAATATTTAATAAATCTTATTTGCATTAGTACTTAATTTTTTTTAGTACTAAGATAACCTCTTTGATCTTTTGACTTTTTATTAATACTTATATTAGGTACATATATAACTTTTCTATATTATCTATTTAAAAAGTCTATCTGAATGTTCTTTAACAGTTGTTATACCTAATATTTCTGCTTAGATATTTCATTTAAACCTTCTAATCTGTTCCTAGTATTAACTTTACCAGGTTATTTTACTTAGATTCTTTCATTTAATTTTACAACTATAATCTTTAAACTATTTTTATCTTCAAGATAAATTTACCAGAATAAGCTGTATTTTCTTTTATTACTAATTTGATTTAATGCTATAGCTGAGACTAACACTTGCAGTTAAAGTTATCTATTAAACTGCTTTTATCCTTGTAAAGTTTATCCAAATCCTAGTATCTATCTTTTTAATATTTTTTTTATCATCCTCTATTAACTGTGCTCAGAACTGACAGACTTTTTAGACTTTCAATTCAGATGGCCTAGTATATTATACTTATATATCTTTTTTCTTTAGTAATTCTGACTGCCTAGTTGGTCATGTGCTTCTCTATATATTTTGTCATCTGGTTTATCTGATAATTTTTATAAAGGTGTTTTATAAGTTTTCATCAGTCCAACAATACTATTAAAGGTTTATGATACCTTTTTACTTATAATTTTTAAGTAAGCTTCTGTTTTCTTAGTTTTTTAGTTTTTTACATTTGGTGATCTTATTATAGATTTGTACTAAAGCCTTATGTAATACTGGATTTATATTTTTTTATATATATGTAACTTTATAATTTACATAAATGCTTCAAGCTCTCAAAATCAAGTGAACTTCAACCTAATATATTTAAAATTACAAATACTGTTGACATTAAGAGTTTTACACATTTTTGACCATAACTTTTGATGTACTGAACCAATTTGGATGAAACAACTACCATTGGATTCAGCTCACCAAGACAATTCTAACAAGCACAAGATCATGTGATTCTGATTATGGGATCACGAGATCAGGATAATTTTGATGAAAATACTAATTTTAGTACATGTGACTTGATTCTGATTGGCTCAAATTACTGTGTCAGAAATCTAACAAATCTAACAGATCTATTAAATCTAACATATCTAACATATCTAATATATCTAACATATCTAACAGATATTATATATCTATAATATCTATCATTTTTATTATATTTTTTATATCTATTATATATATTATATCTATTATATCTATTAGTTCTTATTACTATAAATAGCATTTAT
>CAJVQA010010320.1:0-11461 GCA_910591915.1 Cetraspora pellucida | reverse complement strand
CTTAAATTAGACACCAAAAGTGTACGTGTGGCTAGTTGTACTCTCTAATGTAAAGGTGACTTCTTTGAGGCTTCAGCCGCAAGTCCCTATGTCCAATTTACTGAATAAAACCCTAGGCCCAAAAGAGGCTAGTTGAATATCCAGAAGTAAAGATAAAAGAAATACTAATCAAAAACTTAATTTCAAAAGATATATAAAACAAATTAAGATAACTTTTAATTATAATATCAAAACAGTAGTTTGCAAATATAGTAACAAAAATTACCCAAAACAAATTCTATAAACAGATTTAAAGAATATGATGCAAAAAGATTAATAAAAAAAATAATAATAATAAATAGAATAAAGAAAGAAATGCAAAAAAAAAAAGAATTAAAGAAAGAAACAATAGCAAATTAGCAAATAATAAAAGAGAAGAAAAACAAATTAAAAAAAATAACTAAGAAGACAATATTGAGACTTGTTATGAAAAGGAAAAAACAGTTTTATTATGAACTTTAAGTAGTCAAACAAATAGCTTACTTCTGCTCAAAATAATATAACAAGTTGCACTTAGGTATCATCAGAATAACCAGATGATATTAGACTAGGTTTAAGAATTTTATGTAATTGCAAATGTAATTTCAAAAACCTTAATAAATACTAACATAACTGCTTAAATAATAATAATAATAATAACTTAAAAAATGTTACTAATCTATTTTAGTACTATTCTTGTATTTCTGTTTTTGCTTTTTTTAGAAATAAAGATCAATAAGAAAAGTTGATTGTAATAACTGATTGAATTTTTTAGTATAGTATAACCCTATTAACTCTTAGCTTCACAATCAGCTTCAAAGCTTTGAGCTAAACTGTTTTTAAATCTAATACTTTATTAGTAAACCTGAAGCCGAACCGTTAATCGGTTCAGCTTGCGGCTTGGCTCAAGCTGTTCACATCACTACTTATGGTCCAGTCTGGAACTGGTCTGGACTAATCTTTTTCAGAACCAAATGTAACTCTACTTAGTAGACTAATTTTTTATCAAACTTGATGATTTTGGCAAGATCAGTTTTGAGAGGTTCAACAATTAGTTTCATGCAATTTCACGTACATTGCCAATAAAATTGCAATTTTAGCTGATCACATGTAATCTTTTGTACAGTTGAATCTTTCAAACTGATCCTGTCAAAATTGATAACCTGTCAAATCTGACAAAAATTAATCTACCAAGTCCTGAAGTCCGTTTTGTCTGTAAATATAACAGTTTGCGACGTTTTCAAAATCGATAACCTCCCGATACTGATAAATAATGTGCAGTACCTTCGTTCTAATCGTTGGTGTATATGTTCCTGGTTCTAGCGTAGATAACTTATGCAATTATGATATGAATATAAACATTAATATCGACCAATCGAATAATTTATTTGTAGATTAAAACTATTTATTTCAAGGCAAACAATACACTCCGTTCCAGATATAACATATTTGAACTATCATTTATACGAGTAACTTATTATCAAACAATCAAACTATGTAGGTATTGAAAAGTCTTGAATAAGATGAACTAGTATAACATATAAATAGTGTTGATAATTGTACAAAATAAAAAGTAGACCACTCCAGGTTGACAGCATCCATCATTTCACAACAAACCAATTTTTATTAAATGAGTATTCTAGGCTTTATGTTTCAAGTAAACCTTTAGATTCCGCCAATGAATGCTAGTCTTCCAAAACAAATTCAATTCCTGATTTTTGTTTACGAATTCTACGTCATACCTTGTTAAGAGCGCTACTAAAAATACTTTAACTTCGACCATTGCCCAATGTTTTCCCTGTTATTGTAAATTGAGTGTATGTGCTTTAATAGTTGAATATATAAGTTTTATAAATGTATAAATAAACGTCAGGATGTCGGGTTATGTCGATCACGTGGCGCAGGCAAATTGTTTTGATGTTAGGGTTGGTATTGAGGATAAGGTTAGAGGTTAGGTAGTAAACCTTTTTGTTAGTGGTTTTTTTTTACGAATTTTGTTGAAATTTCATGATTGTATTACGTTACACCTGATATTGAACACTTGCACACGGAAAAACAGAAAACCGATGTGCATACGGATAAATGGATGACGGATTTATCTCTAGTGAAGAATGATTTGGTGTAACAAACACTATCAGGAAGTTTCGAAACAAGTTATTTCAAAAATTTACATAAAAAAGTACCTTTTGCGCTCTAAATAAGATTTTTCCTCGAGTAATATTATACAACTGACATCTGGTGTGCAACTAGGGATGGTAAAAAAACATTTTTCACCGCGTTAAAACATGTGATGTTTATGATTTGAATATGCGGAGTCTAAATTGAAAAGTATTCAGATCATAATCATTGCAAGTTTTAAAACGGTGAAAAATGTTTTTTACCATCCCTATGTGCAACACATAAAATAATTATTTTTATGTGTTGCACACCAGGTGTCGGGTTAGTTGTATAATATTAATATTCGTGCTAACCCTTAAGCGAATAAACTTAAAAAAAATTGCGAATATCACGTGATCAAAATCTCCCCTATACCCTGGATCTTTCGTAATCACATACCGGACAAGATTTAGCTCCCCCACCAAACGGCACAAAAGCACCATTGTTATTGGCTATCTCAGCATTCTTTGATCTTATATTATCATTATTTCTTAAAAATCTATCAGGATCAAAAATTTTTGCATCAATCCAATCCCTTTCATTAGATTGAATTCCTTGAAAATTTCCATAAAACGAATAACCATCTTTCCAGAGATAACCACCAACTTCCACAGGTTCAGAATTTGATCGGGGCATTACAGGAATTATAGGATGTAGGCGAAGAACTTCGTTTATTATGGCATCACAATACTGAAGTTTTTCAATATTTTCGTAGAGAATATTTTCAGATGGTGTTGTCAGAGAACCAAATACTGAGTCGAATTCTGAAAGAAGCTTTGATTTTACAGAAGGATATTTGCACACATAATATATTGTCAAGCAAATAGCAGTTGCGGTCTATCAAGAAATACTAATAAGTTAATTATATTTACATTTATAATTATATTATTTGAAATAAGCTACCGTTTCAAAGGCACCTAAGAAAATATCCACCAAAATTCCACCAATCTCTTGATCGTTTAATGATCGGTCTAAGGACTTAAATAAAGTTTTTGAAGGATCACGCCGAGTGTTAGCAATAAGGAGTAGCGACAAAGCATCCAATGGCATCTGGGCATCTTCAGACAATGAGTTAATGTATAGACGTCTTTCTCGGACTATTTCAAGTACAATGTTGTTTAGGTTTGTTGCATTTTTTAATAATCTTTGATTAAAAAAACTTATGCCAGGGAAATGCCTTATAATTGGTGGAACGACAAGGAACCCTTAAATTTAAGAATAATAAGATAAATTATTAGCCGGTAACCATGGTACAAAATACGGATGTAGGATTTTCCAAATTATGAGGATTCAAGGAACATTGTTTCTAGCTTTTAGAACTTATCTATATATGGCATTAGATTTTCCATTTTTTGGTTTGTACTATTCGTGCGACCAAGATGTCGACATTAAATAACAGGTATGCATTATCGTTATTCGGCAAAAAATTTCGTTATCCGACAATTTATGATCATGATTGGCGGGAGTTGTCGGCTGAGTTTTAAACGAGTAAACATTTCGTAATACATAAAAAAAAAAACAGACTTTTTATATGATAATGTGAATTTTTTTGTCATGATATTTTTTGCGTAATCATTTGTGTAAAATATCAGGAAAAACCTCACATGGTTATATAAAACGCCGGATAACAAGAAACTTTTTTTCATCGGAGTTAATTTCATTCATGTGCTGCTACACAGTACATGGAGTGACATTAAATCTGATGAAAAAATGTTCTGTTATTTTTCATCTACTGCCCAATATCATAAGAGTTTGTCAGATAGCAAAAAAGAATTTCATGCCGTGCCAAACCATAGGTGTAACATAGATTTTAGGCTAATATCTCAAAATTTCACCCTGCATTCTAATTAAACCACAATATATGTTTTTTTGATTAGAAGTTTCAGAATCACATGACTACATAACATAGCCCGGCCCAGAAATATCACCTACATACTAATGCAGAGTTTGGAACCGTTTATTTTCTTTAATTTTATATGTTAAGCCGGTTTTAACATAAAAAAAAAAAATAAAGCTGGTCCAAAACTATATCTCGCGTATTTGCAAAATACTTACATGGAGTTATTCTAAAAATAGAAAGGACAGCAGAGATCAATTTCGAAGATCGATTCCAGTTCGAAACCGGGATATGATCGTGATTATACTCATATCCAAGTGAAATAAAATAATTCAACGTCGAATAAGCCGGTTGACCAGTCACTGTCATGAGCATAGCGTCTCCTGCAAACTTTGTTATCCATTTGGCCAAGTCAATCTCCTGCCGTTCAGTAATCAAAACATCCCATAACTTAAACATGTCCAAAATTATATTATTTTCTTTTTCCGCAAACTCCTTTAAAAACCTTTTTGACATTATGGTTCTTTCTAAGAACCTACGATTAATTTTCCATTCATCTAAATTCCTATTTGCAATTATTCCACGTTGTTCGAGGCCAATTTCTTCTAGTCCAGGATTTGGCGAATCACGATAGAGAAATTTACGGTTGTGTGCTACCGACAAGGTATAAATTGGAAATGCTACATCGCTTCTTGAAATGATAATAAGTCTCCTAGGACCCATGTGAATTTCGCATATATCTCCATATTTTAACTGAACCGCATTTACGTATTCAGAGAGATTTAATTTGTATCTAAACAATTCAAGAGCATTTCCCAATAGGGGTACTGGGAGTGGTCCGGGGAGCTTATTTTCCCTGGTGAAGTATTGATAATAGTATTTAACTATGTAGAAGCATAGCAGAATGAGAACTAAACGTGGAATATCGGAGAATATTTCTATGGCAGTTATGTTTCTAAAACCCATATTACATACAGAAAGCAAATCTTTTTAGAATTTAAGATTGCATTTATTATCTCTAACCTATTTATGCTAATGTCACATTAGATTACCAATGATAATAAATTACAAATTAAATAGCAGCCATATTTGGTTTATCCACTAGTAAGGGGTGTATTTTGGAAAATCTTATCTGTGTATCAAAATTGTATTTGAATATAATATGTAATCTATTTCTGCCACAAAGTTTATACGTACGTACTAATCGTTGAATAATGGATTAAACTATTCATTGAATAATAGGTTGGATACCTTTAGGGCCAAATACTTTAATAAGTGGTATAATCCCGTCATTTGATGACGGGTTTCGAATATTAGTGTGTTTTTAATAGACCAAATTTTGGTCAGGGTGAGGTTTTGGGGTCAGCATTTGCGGTGTTAGCATCATATTTGAATATAGTCGATCCCTAAGTGCAGAAATGAACTCATACAGAGGGATCCCCAAAATTCCGGTTCGGATTTAGCCCGGCATTTAGTTAGCATCTAGTAATACAAGTTAACCATTTCTGGGCCAAAATTATCATCTGGGCAGCTTTACTTAATGAGTGAGCTATGGTTTCATTAGTAAAACTTTTAGTGATTTTGGCAAATTAGTTAATTCCGGCCCTGCCGATCATGATTCCGATGTATTCCGACCCGGAATGTTGGGGATCCTCCTGTATGAGTTGCAGAAATGCGAGTAGCAAACCAAAAAAGGAAATTCATTTTGTAAATAAAGATAGAACTATATATTGGCAATAATGCTATTTATCGTTATTGATTGAAACAATAGGATTAAAATATTTCGCTTTTCTCTTTTTTTTCTTTCCGTGTGTTCAGTTTTGGATTAGCGATGTTACCCAAACTATTTGGGACGTCCCCAAATAACACGTAAGTTATATTGCATTAATGTCTTTCCAATTCACTTTAATCATACAATCGGAAAGTTTCGGATAATAATCCCAAATATAGTTTAAAATTTGGGATTCTACTAAAGTTCCAAATCACTGGGTTTGGGAGTAAATACCTCATGCACTCTCTGATCAGTCATTTTTTTTTAACCTAAATGCAACCCCCTAAATGCACGCTCTTTATCCCTTAAATGTATGTAATAAAATTAATACGTGTAATGCAGCTACATGATTATTATTGCAAATAATTAATCATATTTTTGACAGACGGTAAATCTGTTCGCAAGTATTCACCTTTATCGGGCTCGGCTCTATATAGTCAATAACTTGAATAATATCCGGCGGGTATATTGCTTGGAGAAAAGGGTCCCTACTTCCATTAAATTTTTAACCCAAGTCTAGACCCCAGTATAATCGGAAGGGATCTACTATCAAGTAGAGATTGGACCCGTTGAGAAAATCTCTACCCGGGCATTATTAATCATATAGCAATAATTTCTACCTGGATCCAATCCCTATTATGCATATTTACATCATGCATTTCATTTGCAAGATTGAAATGAAATTTTAATTGGAAATTTACACGTCATAGTAAAATTTGTTTAGCCGCGTTTTTTAGTCTTTTTTTTTTTGTACCAGTCAGCATCATAGAAGTTTAATTAAATAAATTTAGTGCTGGTCACATGATGGCCACCGCATGCAAAGTAAACTTTTTGCTCTGCAATAAATTATAAAATTATGATAAAAAAGTGTAGTTGATTCCATAATGAACCGCAAAGCGATTTCATTATATAATTTGTAGTGACCAACACTTTGGCGATCTCTCTGGTTGATTCAATCTCCCTCAATATAATCGGCGTCATTCATCCAACCGGTTAAAGTATTTCCACTAATAAAAATTGATCACCAACCCATTAATTTAAGTGCTTGAGATTAGGTAGTGTTAAATATGTAAGAAAAAATTTTTTACTTAAAGTTAAAATGTAATTTCATTAATTTTATATTTAGTGTAGCATAAAAATTATATACATAGTTCTTTTCACTAAGTAAACCAATACCGGTATTTTGAACTTCTAATAAAGGCGACTTCAACGGCTAAGATTAGACCAGCATTTCTAGAGTTATAAGCAAAAATATCTTCATGACTATATAAAACTTTTTACATAATTTATAATTGATAAAGAAAGTTTAAATAATTATGATGACATTGTTGCGATTCTACTACCTTTAGAATCCCAAGAACTTCCTATATAACTTTTATTAGAAGTTCACTCAAAAACATTGGTTAACGATATAATATAATACTATAACTAAAATAACACTGCAATATTATTTGCTGTTCTCTAATTGCAACTTTCCTTCAATGCTTTATCCCAACAGCTTGTATTTAGGTCTAACTGTATATATTACATGTCAAATTAAAGTTAATGTTAGATCAAAATGTAAATATCGAAAAATTTATAGAGAATAATGTTAGAAATAGGTAAAGTAATTGTATAAGAATTACTTATAACTTATTATTTACTTAATATATATTAGTATAATTATCGCAAGAATTAAAATGTTTAAGTACGAACATATTCCTCTATGATCTTTCCTAAGCTAGCATTATTATCGGCTTATTCTTTAACCGGTTATAATATATGGCGAATCAGGCAAAATCAATTCGCTCTATGCATTTAAATGTCTGATTCATATAATGGCTTTTAAATACATTAGTACATTATTCACACAATAGCTTTTAAATACAGTAATATCTAATTCACTCAATGCATTTAAATATTTGATTCACCCAATGCATCTAAATATTTGATTTACTCGATACATTTTAATATTTGATACACTAAATACATTTTTAATATCCGATTCATTATTTCATTTATTTATATTTATGTCACATTGAATCCTGGAATCACACAATAATTATAGATCTGATTTGTTCGTTTTGGATAACAAACCAATTGTCCCTACATAATGACAAATAATGGGCCATCCTTCTTTGGATCTCTTAGTATAGGTGACACTATTCACAAATAATTGACTAATAACTAATAATATATTGTATTAATGGGGACCTATACTTAAAGAGATCCATTTCAGTTTACTGCAAATATATATTTCATAATTGAAAGTCGATATAATATAGACTAGGTGTGGAAATTTTTATTATTATTATAAAATCTACATTAGATTATAAGAAAATCCAATTTTAGAAGGTTATACTGTAAAATTTTATTGATACAATATTATTTATTTCTTAAGTAAAAAAATGTCGCTAGGTTAATCAAGCTTTAAAAAGAACCTTTTTTTTTGAAAAAATTGTCAAATTAGTCCCTTTTCCCGGCACTTAACCCATAAAAAAATATATATAGCCCCGCTAGAATTCTTGGTCTATAATTCCAAAAAGTCTGCTATTATGGCTTTCTTCGAAACATTCGGAAAATTGGTTCAAGACCTAAAACTAAAAAAACGTCTATTTAAAAAGAGAATCTTCAAAGGAAAATCTAGAAAAAAATTTTACCAAATAAACCCTACAGAGAATTTCGAAATTCCAAAATCCCTAGAATGTACCTTCCCTTTACGTTCAAGTAATGAATATAAATCGGAAGTTGAGAAACATTGTCTTGAGTGGGCAATGCAATTCGGATTGGTGACAAAAGAAGAAGCAATTAAACGTTTTAAAAGTGCCAAGTATGGTCTATTTGGATGTTATGTTTATCCAAACGCCCCGTTTGACAGGCTTTGTCTGGTTACCGATTTCATGATCTGGCTATTCCTCCTCGATGATCAGATTGATAATAAACATGACTTAATTGATAAACCTGAAAAACTTAAAAGAATTTTGGACGGTTTCTTACTGGTTATAGATAGCGATCATTGCCCAGATTCCGCTAAGTGTCCAATTGCTGTCGCGTTATGGGACTTATGGTCAAAAATGAAGTGTATAACTGGAAAAGCTTGGCAACAAAGATTTCGTACATCCCTCGCAAATTACTTTAGTTCGTACTACACACATTCACAGAATTGTGTCTCCAAGAAAGCTCATAAATCCATTGATGACTACGTAGAGTTAAGAAGGAATACAGGCGCTGTGCAAGTTACGTTCAATTTTGTCGAGATCACGCTCAATATTGAACTTCCTGATGATGTATACAGCGATCCGAACTTTCAATGCCTTATGAACTATTGTAATGATCACGCTTGCTTTATAAACGATATTTATTCCCTCAGGAAAGAACTTCTGGTCAACGATACAGATAATCTAATTTTTGTTTTGAAAAATTTATCTAATTATTCCTTGCAAGAGGCTGTTAATGATGCTGTGAAATTGTCAAATCTGCGTGTTACTCAAATACGAGAAAATATCTCAAAGTTACCAGATTTTGGTCCAGAAATGAATAAAACTGTTAAAATGTACTTTGAAGGATTAGAAGACTGGCTTGCTGGTTCCTTTTACTGGCATCAAATTTCCGGCAGATATGCTGTAGAAGATAATGCTACTAGAAAATATATGGAATCCTACTTGGAACCGATTTTGACACATAACTAGTATACGTATAAATTTAGACAAAAAAGGTGATATGCGTTGAAAAATCCATGTTCCGGTGAATGTCTATTTTTTATATCCATTAGACCATCCGAAATTAAATAGAATATACTTTTTTTAAAAAAAAAAATTTCAATAGATATGCTAATTTTTTGGTTAATACTGTATAAATTCATAGAATTATTATTTATTTTTTTGTACTTTAAATAAAATTTTCAATTTTTGTATAATCGTTAGTTAAAAACCAACTGGCTGACAACTAATTGACTAATTGCACAACAAAATTGTCCCGGCAGATCCTCGATGATTGGCTAACGTCCGTGGATCTGCAAAATTTTGGCCTGCATTACATAATTGATTACTAATTTCTGGCCGAAATTAACTTTTTAACTTTTTTATTCCAAAAATAGAAATTTTCAAATAAATAGGCCCGCACAATGGTAAAATTAGCCCAGGTATTAGTAAAATTTTGAGTAATTTCGGCCAAAATAATCGAGAACAATTTTGTTACTAAAAAAATATAAGACACGGATCGACTTTTTTTATGGGGTAACGGTAAAGGCCAAATGAACAATATTTCCCCGACAATTTTTTTCTCGGCAGTATTTTTTTTTTCGACAATTTTATTTTTTTTATAATTGCTTTACCAACAACCTTCCCAAATGTTATTTTATCGACAGTATTTACAGCAGTTAATATTATTCCTGGGACACTTTATGAAAAATTAATTGAACGATTACTCGGCCGATTCAATAAGTTATTGATCTCGTCATGTTTACTGTTTACCCTCTTACCTAATAGATTTGTAAATTTAAAATCATGAGAATATACAAGGTTTTAAAACAACCTCTATTATACTTGCTGGCAAAACCCGGACAAATCCCAAACCTCAAATTGCTTTTATAAAAAATTAAATCAACAAAATAATTTTGATATTTGGTGAATATATTATATATAGCTATAAGAATATATATTATTTGTTTAAATAAAGATTATTAATAAAGTTTTTGAGATATTAGTTTAAGCTTAAGTTTGGATTTGGGCGCGGACAAATCCAAACTATAATATTTTGGGATTTGGGCGGTAAGTTCTAATCCTTATCCATTTATCTATCGGATATCCAGATTTGAATATATTCGGATAATTATCCGAATATTGGATATGCGATTTATTCAGATTGGCAGTGACGATTATTAATTAATAATACGTAACCAGATAACCAATATCGATAAATCTCCCCAGTATACCCCTAAAAAAATGTTACGAAACTGAGTTTAAATTATATTCAAAATTAGAAGTCTATAATCAGCGATGGTGGTACTTAATTGTCGCATTTAACAATTTAATAATTTTTTAGAATCGATTTTTTTTTTAAATAAACCATAGCTTATGATGTTTTAATTTCTAAGCTATGTAGTCCCATAACTACTATAATTCTTTCGCTTCGACAAATAGTAGCGAAATTACACTGAAAATATATATACTTAACTAGACATCGGATGCCAATTTTGGTTAATTTAGTTATATATACATACTAATTAAAATCTTACCAGAACCTATTCTGGCTTATGCCGTAACAGGTTCTGCTGCATTAATATCAATTCTTTCGATTAAATCATTAATATAAGTGACTCTTAATATAAGAAATTTGCCTGGTCCAGTCAAAATCTTATATCGGTGGTTTTTTATTATAAATTCTTAATTAGGATTTACAAATCTTATTTCAAAAGTTTTTTCTATTGAGAGTCACTTGTATTTGAAATATACTCTGTTTAATAACCATATTTGACTATTCTACAATTATTTGTCATCACATCATTTGTGCTTGTAAAAAATTACGTAATATTTAAGATTGATAAATGGCATTTTTCTTACATATAAACATATCGTTTCTAAATAATTAGCAATTATCAAATATACAGTATATATTATTATGTTAAAATGTTAAATATCTATATAATTATAAAAATTAGTAACACTTAATATTAAAATACCCAATAGAGCATTAAAGCA
>CAJVQA010010319.1:0-11461 GCA_910591915.1 Cetraspora pellucida | reverse complement strand
AAGATATTCACATGACTTGTTTTCACAAATAAGACAGTGAAAATTAGCAACTCGAGATGCTTCTTCATGTCATTCATAAAACGAATTAGGTTTTTAAAATGTATATGATTTAGGAAGATGTTTGGATAATTGAAAGATAAAATGTTGTTAGAATTGAATTTTAAGAGAGGTATGAACTTTCTCTTTATTAATATTAGAAAAGAATTGTTGGCTATAAGGTGGAAAATAAGTTTCAAACCAGGAATTAAAATGATCAAGAGAGTTTTTAAATAAGGGAATACAGAATCTTTCAAAGAAAAGTGTTTTAGGAACATTAAAAAGAAGTTTAATATTAAATATAGCATCAGATTGAATAGTAAGGTATTTTTGTTGAAGGTCAGTAGTTTGTGTAAAAGATTTAATTTTGAATCTTTTAGGTCTAAACTTTAGGTCTTTAGTGAATTTTTGATAATCGATTGATTAGTAATTATTAGATAAGAAGAGATAAAGCTGTGCAAGGTTGAGACAATGTTGAAGATAGTTGTGAGCAGTATATAGAGGAACAGTAACTGGTGAGACAAAAATTTCAAGATAGTTAAGTTTGGTAAAAAGGATTGTTATAAATTTGAGAATAAGATTTTTAAGAGTAGATTCGAGAAGATTAAAGAGAATAGTAGCACTTTTGTCAATATTGGGGTTCCTATTGTAGATGAGATCAGTTAAGAATTCAGGCCATTGCCCAACCATAATGCAGATAATATAGTAGAATGAAGCATTAAGTGCAGGTTGAGTAGTGGTAGCTGGCTTGATTTCCTTGCCAGGATAAAAATTATAAAGGAATTTTTTGAGAAAAATAAAAAGTTGAAGAGAGAACAGAGTTTGTAGTTTTTTATTAGGTTGCATTTCTTTAGTAATAGGAAAATTTGCAACTCAGTTATATGTAGGATTAGATTTTGGCTTGGTGACACTAGAATAGGATTGAGAAAAAGATTTGTTTGAAGTATTGTTGGATTGATTAAAATTGTTAGAATTGCTAGAGTTTGGGTTAGAGTTATCAAGAATAACAAGAATTGGAGGTTGATTAGAAACAGGATTGGTGTTAGTAGCTATAAAAAAGAAAGAATCAATAAGATTAGAAACAGTTTGAGAGTTTTGATGAAAAGAGGCAACAAGAGAATTAGTAGTTTGAGAAGTTTTATTTAGAATATTTTGGAAAGTTTGTATAAGATTTTTCTTAGTCTGAGATGAACTAGCTTTATATTGAGATAAAGCAGTCATACAAGCAAGATAGTAAACTTCATTATTCTTCATAACATATTTTTCATTAAGGTAGTGACACTTATTTCTTTTGGTACAACTGATTGGAAGAGAGCATTTAGGGCAGGCATGGTAGTGAATATCAGGTGTAGGAGATGGAGAGATACTGTCAGTTGAAGAAGAGAGATTGGTCATAAGTTGTTGAATTGATCTGTTTAAATTTTTCTTTGAGTTGCTGTTAACATGAACTGTAGTAAGTTTAGTAGCTTGAATATGGTTAGTATTGGTAGATAAGGTAAATTTAGTGTGATATTTGCCACAGAGACAAGTAATCACAAAAATAGAAGAAGGAGTTTGAAAGAAATAAATAATTTTGTTAGATCTAAGATTTTTAGTTAAGCAAGTAGTAGGTTTGACTTTAGGAGAGATTGGACAAGTATTGTTGTGACTTTTTTCTTTATAGAGAGCAATTCCAAAACTGTTAGGAAAGTTTTGGTAGAAGTAGTTAAGGTCTGCTATATTCAGCTCTTGGTTAGTTAATATAGATATTTTTGGAATATGAATGAATAAATAGGTAATATAATAATAACTTAGAAAATTTTTCTAAGTTAAAATTGTGATCAACTAATTAATTTGCAAATGTAGTGATTAAAAATAGGGGTTGTATAGTTGAGAAGTTGCTGAAATAACATAGAGTATAACTAGAATGGTTGGGGTCACTGATGTGACTCAGGTACTGTACACAAATAAGATTTGCAGTATAAATTGTTGTGTATAATTAATAAGAACCAAATATAGAAATAATTAAGTTGTGTTAAATGAATTTCTATTTATAGATAGGTTACAGAAAATTTTTGTATAAATTAATAAAATATGAATTGGGAAATGATAATATGGTTATACAAAAACATGAAAGAAAAAAAGAGGGCAGGTAGGAACAAAAATAGAAGAAAAAAAAGTTTTACAAGAGAGTAAAAGAGAAATTTTGTTGTAATTCAGCCAATATTAAATCAAAATTCTTCATTTAGAGCTTGTTTTGACCAGACAAATATGTATTATAACTTTAATTAGGAGTAAAAGATATATTATTACAGTAGAAACTGTGGAAAAAAATTAATTGTTAAAACTGGGGCCAAAAGCTGTCAGTACAGTTTTCTCAATGAGTTTAAAAGCTAAAAATATGATATTTATAAAATATATGTAAAATTTAGAGCTAAACAAGTTTATTTAAGACACCAGAATATGTTGTTTTAGTAAAATAACGAGTTATAAGCGTTTTTTGACAAATGGATTTTTTAGTTAATTTTTGTGCAATGGATTTGCAGAAAGAGTTTCTGTTGATAAAATAATTTAATAAATAACTATACTAAAAATTATAAAAAATGTTCATGTTAATATGTTATTATCTCTTATATATATAATAGTTAACAGTCATCATTTTTGATATCTCTAACCAATATAGAACTAAAAGAAAATGAGATATCTAAAGATTATATAATATCTTGAGGTCTAGAAAAATTTTTTTAAAAATTTTTTGTCTCTATGGTATAGTAAAAGAAAATCATTTCAAGAATATATTTTTATAAAACTATCTGAATATGATAGTAATAAGTAATAATGTCTTAAATCCTTAATTAAAGTTGTAGAACAGACTTCTACAATTCCACTGATAATTGAAATGTTAAATTTGGTCCAGTAGTTAATGTTCTATAGTCATTTAAAGAAATTCTGAATTACTTATTTTTTTTCTTTTGTTATCTCTAAGAAGGATTCTATAGATATAGAAAAATATTATCACTATTTTGAAAGTGATTTACAAGTCAGGGAAGCATTTTTGTATTATGATATAATATAATAAAATTTGTAGAGCAGTCTTCTGTAAATATGCTGATATGTGTTATATTTCTATAGGATCAAAACTCATCGAGATATTAAGGAAAAACAAAATGTATTCAAAATCATTATTGTAAAATTTCTTTTTTCTTTTTCTCTTTTTCAAGATGTTGGCACTAAGTTAATAGGTCTTAATACTTAAATAAAAAATGTAAAAGGACTTTCTACAAATCTAAAGAAGATGAATTCATCTAAAACAGACAAGTAGATGGTGAGATATTAAGGGTCAAAGTTTGTATACTGATATTTAGAAAAAGAAAATTTTAAAGAAATTATTTGTAACAAGAAGGAAATTAAAACTTTAACAATTTATAAAAGATCAGAAAAGCATTTTGTTATTAAGTAACCTATATATCAAAATGTAAAGAAAACATTAAAGAATCTAAAGAAGGTGAGATTTTGAAGATAGAACAAAAATTCATAGAGATATTAAAGAAAAATGATGATCAACTAATTTTTCATTTTTTCATCAGAGAAGATTTGTTATATTCGTCCAAAAATTTTATATTTTTACCAAAAGGTACCAAAATGTTACAAGATTGTAGCTTTTTTAGTACAATACAACCAAGTAACAAGGTCACCCAGTACAGTGATTAACTATTGCAAATAAGTAAAATGTTATTAATTTAATATAATAAATAAGACCTATAAATAAGAAAATAAGTAATAATAAGTAAAAACCTAGAATAGTGATTAAAAAATTATTATTCTAAGTTTTTATTTAGTATACTTATATATTAATACACCTTAGATACAATATTTTATTTTATAATATGTCTTAGTAAAGAATGAATACTATAGATAATTCTTTGTATAATAAGTTTTTGTTTTGTTTTATCTTATTATTCTAAAAATATAAGAATTAAATATTAATTTTTATTTATTAAAAATTTTTAAATTAAAACTTTCAAACCTGATTAAGTACATTTTCAAGAAAGCAAACAAGTAAAACTTTAATCTTTAAAAATTCAGATTTATAATAATTATAGTCAGGTGCATCTTTAGAGTTTGTAATAGAGATTAAATCTGAATGAAATTTTTTTATTTGGGTCATCTGTATAACTTAAAATCAGGTAATCTGATTGAAGATAGATGGCATAAGCATAGTATGCTTTTATTCTGATTAGCTAATTTTTGTAAATAATTTTATGATTTTATAAGATCTGATTGGCTAAGTAAAAAGTATATCTATTTTCCTATAGTTTGACAAATTTTTTAGTTTTACTTATTGGCTTTAAGATTACAAAAGCTAAACTTCTATTAATATTATAATTTATAGTCTTTGTTTAACAAATATAATCTAAATATGCTATTAATCTTAAGAACAAACATGCTTATTAGAAATTTAACTACAAAAAAAAAAGCTATTTTTTTTGTTGTAAAGATCCTTATATAGTATAAATAACAACTAAATTAAATAAAAGTTCTAACTTTCGTAATTATCTCTCCATTTTTATAATTATTTAACAGTATATAAAATAAAAAGTGTAGTTTTCAATTTATTTTCATGGCAACTAATTCATTTAAAGTTAAATTTTTTTTTTTTTTTTTAAGATAAAGTCTTGTTTATATCTTTATTAAGTAATTTATAAAATAGTAACATATATATAATATATATATTTCTACTATTTGTATTAGTACAAATAAAAGAAAAATTATATGCAAGAATAAAAGCTCAGACAATTAAATAAATCTAATTTATCTGCAACCTAAACCTACTAGAGTGGTCAAAAACTCACCTAGATAATATTATTTATAGTTAAAATAAAATTAGAGGTTATATGATACTTGACCCACAAAGTGGCCCAAGTACTAATTTTTCTAAAGGCCTATCCAACAAGTGAACAGGTTCTAGTATATGAATAAAGTTGGTTAGGTTGATCACAGAAACAAGAATATGTAAAATTTTAACAAGTATGTGTATTATTTCTACTGTAGAAGGATTATGTTTGTTACTTAGTATATGTATATATTATTTGTTGTTGTTTTTTCTAATTTGAAAAATTAATACAGTAAAGTTTCTATAATTGTTCATAGATTTGTTTGTTGATTTCAAGCAGAATATAAATCATGATTGTTAATGCTAGTTTGTATAGAACTTCTAGATTCTGAATAGTTTTAATTAGAGATAGGAGAATAAAACCTTTAAAAGTAATTTCTAGATAGTGTTAAGACGAAAAAAGAGATGTTTCTTGAAAAGCTGAATAGTCTTTAATCTTTTGAATAAGTTCTTTAGTTCTGTTGTTAGAAAGGTCTAAATTGGCTAAATTTATGCAGTTAGTTATTGCATTAGAAATAATGCTATTAAGCAAAAAAGCATTGGCATAAATACACTAATGTAATAATGATATAATTAAATTGCAATAAAAGCAATTGGCATCATGAAAGGTTAGAAGATAGATTTTATAATAGTGATATTAAGTAGGTAGTTCATTAAAAAGTATTTTAATTTTAAATGATTTGTATTGATTAAGTTTAAAATTAGTAAGATTGTAAATAGATTTTTGATTATAATTAAAGTATAGCCAGGTTGAATTCTAGTCAATATGGTAGGCTAATAAAGTCTATTCATCATTTCATTTTTGTGATGACTATAGTGCAAGGTTGTAAGCTTTACAGATACTTTTAACAAAGTATCTGATAGGAAGTTTAACAGGGAATTTTTCTGTTTCAAAGAATAATAAATGATATGGGTTGTGAATATTTGTGTAGTTAAAGTATAATAAGAGTTCATTTGTATATTGCTTAGCAAATAAGTCTGCTAGGTTGTTAAGAGTGTTGTCTGAATGGACTTGAACTTTATGAAAGATGATCTTTAGTTTGTATAATTTAATAATATTTAGTAAGATATACCATAATGGCTAGGAGTTAAATTTAAAAAGTTTATTAGGATTTAGAGATGTTTGATTAAGTTGAATAAATTTTGATATTATAGATTAGGAATCTGTATAAATGTTAATTGTAGAATTTCAGAAGATAGTTGAAATGGCAGACAGAATAGAGAAAAGTTCAGGCTTGTAAGATGATGGCCAAAGGTGAACTTTGGCAGTAAATTTGTGAATAACTTGGTCATTAGAATCTACTTGGACCCAGCTGATACTCATGATACAGTTATTTGTACTTATACCAATTACTGAACCATCAGTATAAAAGTTAAATGAGTTATATAGTAGGTTATTAGAAGATATTTGGTTAAGTTTGTTGGTTGCTTTGTTTGTTTTAAAAATTGCAAATAAGATGGAGTTAGAGATAGGAATAGAAGGCAATAGTAGTGGTAAAGAATTTGGCAAAGGCTATTTAATTGCAACAGAGCTGAGAAGGTCTAAATAGTTTGCATTTATTTTAACTGAGTTTGAAATAATTCTACTAAAAAATTAAGCAGATGTAACAAATGAAGTATTAATAATGCATGATGTAGTTATTCATTGTGAGTTAAGTTAACAGCCTGGGTAAGAAACAAGATTAATTTGTTGAAGTAAATAGTAATCATTATTATTTATATTAATATTTGATAACCAATATGTGATTGATATTTCATTAGAATCTGTAAGATGTTTACGGATTTTGCCTATGATAATTTTCTTATTATTAAAACTAATTAGCTAAGGTTTATGTTTTTTAAGAATATTGTATATATGATATGCAAAGAGGTTAGTTTCTTGCTATTGGTATTGAGATTTGAGAGAGTGATGATAATAATTTTCTATAATAGAATTTTCAAGTTCAATAAACCAAATTGGTTTTCTGCCTTTGGGCAAATAAAGGATTCTTAGTGATAGGTGTAGCCATTCAAGAAGTGTAATATTGTCTAAGATGCAAAGTTGTTCAAAGTAAAGAAGATTTAATTATCTAAGTTGTTTTTTAAAAGTTGTATATTTAGAGTGATGCTAAAAAATAAGTTCAAGAGGTTAGAGCTGATAATGAATAGTGTTTGGTTATAATATATTACTATTAGCTCTAATGAAGACAGCAATTTGTAGAAATAGTTGGATGATTTTAAAATTAAGAGTATATTTATCTTGACCATCAACATTAAATGAAGATGTTCAAGAATGTTTATAGTAGACCAAAGGTAGTTTTGAAGCTATTATAATCTAATATGAGTAGAAACACTTAGTAAATAGAAATTATTAATTTGTTGAAGAAATGTAGTAATATGGTGTTGTAATTGTATATCCCAAATATTAGATATATTGTATAAATAAGGGTGAAACATTGTACTATTAGGGATTGATTAGGCAAGATGAGATTTGTGTTTAGCAATTATAAGGTATTTGATCAGTATGTAATTATATATAGTTTTGAGAAGAATAATATTATATATTCTGTATTCTAATGTTGAGATAATAACTGTATTAATGATATAAGTAATTTGTTTGTTTATAATGTTTTTTGTATTTGCAGTATTAATTAGTTAAAAAGCTTCTTCTTAAATTAATTTGATTGTATAAGTTTGTTTGTTGTTAAGTGTAAACCAACAACCTAAGTATTTGAAAAGTTGGCTATTAGGAATAAAGTTGATAGTAGAGTTAAAAAAGGTAATGCAAGTAGGTTTGATGTTTGTGACAAATATTGACTTGATAGGATTAATCTGAAGATTGGCTATTTGGTAGAAGGATGCTACTATTTGAGTAATTTGTTCTGACTCATTTTTGGATTGGGCAATTCATAATGTATCATTCATATAAGCAAGAACTGAGGTAAAGACTTGAAGATATTGATGTTGAGAAGGTTGTAAACTGGTTTTTCATGATGTTGAAAGAGTATAACCTGTAAATTGAGATGTAATTCTGTGAATAAAAAAGTCATAGTAAATTTGCCAAAATAATGATGTAATTGTTTCTCCTTGATCAATTCTATTTTTGACAGAATATGAGTCTGTAAGTCCAAGATTAGTTATAACTCAGTTGTGGCAGTCATTAAGCAAATTAGTAAGAACTTCTACTAATTTAGATAGCATATTAATTCATATTAGAGATTTGTGAAAGAGGTCAGAGTTTACTGAATCATAGGCTTTGCTCATATTCTAGGATATAAGCCAAAGTTTTTTGAAATTACAAGAAGCTTCTTCGATTATATTGTTAAATATATGGATTGGTATTGCTGTACTGTTATTAAAAAAAACAATATATTTATATGAAGATAGTATTAAATGTGAAGTAAAAGTAGTGTTTAAGCAGTTGGTAAGAAGTTTGGTGTATAATTTTTTAATATATTCTAAAAAACTAATAGGTTTGATATTAGTTAAACTTCCATCAAAGATAGGTGTTTTGGAGATAGGAAAGATTCTTCCTTCTTTTCATTGTTTAGGTATACAGTTAGTTAAAATGCATCTGTTGAATAGAGCAATTATAGCTTGGAGAAATAGTAAACCTGCATTTTAAGCATTTCATAACTTATGCCTAAAGGGCTACAAGCTTTATTATTTGGAAGTTTTGCAAGTGTGATAGAAATTTCTTCTTCAGAGAATTCTGCTAGTATCTCTTGATATCATTCTAAATGAATGTTTGTTTTAGGTTGATATTCATTATACCAGGAGAAGTTGTAGATTTGTTGATTAATTTGTCTATATGCTGTCTATTGATTGAAGTGTTGTTGAATGTGTGTTTTGATTTTCTGTACTTCTGTAACAACATCATGATCTGTTTTGATGTTGTTAAACTTTAATGAATCTTTGTGACAATTTAATATATTGTTAATCATTGATTTTGGTTAGGACTAAAGTTTATCACATCTTTTAGCTATATTTTCATTAATCTGTTGTCTAATTATTTTGATTTTCAATATTACATGCATGATAAAGTGCTTTTTATTTATCATTAGCATTTGAGATTCAGTCAGTTAGTAGGTCATATCTGGTTGGTAAAGAAAGAATAGTAAGATTATTAGTATTATTAAGTTTGTTGGATTATGTTATTAAGTTTTGTAGATATAGGTGATTGGTTTTGTAATAAGGCTTTAATTTGTTAAATTATATTTTTTAGCTTTTTAAGACTGTGATATAAGAAAGAAGCTTTGGCAAAGTATATATGTTGAAAATTGCATATTGTAACTTTTTTGTTAGGAATATGTTTAAGGGCAGCTAAGATGATACTGGTTTGAATTTTGTGCTATATTGTTTTTAAAGATTCTGTTGTATTAACAGTTGTAGGTGTATGGTTAAAGCTGAGATTAGTAGCTACTTAATTAGTATATAATTGCCAAAGTTCTTCATTCATTTTTTTGTAAAAGAATGTTCTTTTTCAAGTTTTGGTTACAGAATGTTATTTGTTAGAATAAGTGTAAAAAAAAGACCAAGAGAAAATTAAAATTTTATGATCACTATTTGTGCTAGTTTTAGGATTATCAGTATTGTATGAAGTAAGATAGCAAATAATTGAATAGTTTGCCCAAATGTAGTTAATTTGACTTTGAAATCAGCTGCTTTGCAAAATATTAGTTAATAATTGAGTATGAGCAGCTAGGTCATACATGTTGTTATATTGAAGAAAGTGCAATAGTTTGTATTTAATAGAGGAAGAGTGTAAGCTATCATCAGAAACATTGAAATCTTTTAGAATAATAGATTGTAATTTGAACTTGTGGCTTGTTGAAGCTATGAAATAACAGTATTTTGAACAGTTAATCTGAGTTGAATATCATCACAAAGCAGGTATATTGATATAATTCGAAATTTAAATCATATTTAAAAAAAAAATTAATAGCAATAACATAACTAGGAAGGTTGTGTATTTTGTAAATATGTGGTTTAAGCCAGTTATTGATCATAATTGCAGTATCAGCTTTTGGGCCATTGTTGCATAACCAGTAGTATGTAAAGTGTTTGAATTTTTGTAGCTTTGTTATTGCATTTGTACTAGCTATTTTAGTTTCAGTAATACTAATTATGTTAATATTGTTTGTTAGACAGAAGTTCTTTCACATTTGCTGTTTAAGGTCTTTATTGTAGCCTCGAACATTGTGAGTACTAATTGATAGCTCAAGAGGTTTAATAAAAAAAGTAAATTGTAAATCTTCATCTATTGAGTTAGAGACCTGGGGTGTAATTGTGTATCCAGAAGAAAGTACATTATTTGTGTTTACAGTTTTAAAGTATATAAATATGTTATATTTGCTTTGTGATTTAAATTTAGTATTGAAGTTAGCAGTTTGAGAATTAGATTGAAATTTAAGAAGTATATTGAGAAAATTAGTAGTAAAAGAAATATAATAGTTTGGCAGAATAGTAAGCTCATGTGATAAATAAATGTAGGCTTCAGTTTTGTCTATCTTTAGTATTATTATAGAAGTATTTAGTAATTGAGTAGAATTTATTTATTGTAAATATTGAAAAAAAGTTTTTATAGTAGGTTGGAAGTGTAATAGAGGAAAATAATGATATTAAAGGAATTTGTTATAGCAAATGTCCAAATCATAAGAGTTTAATGATGTTGATAATAATTTGGGTTGTATATTTTCTGTAGAATCACTTGCCATTTTAAGCTTAGTTCTTATAGCTGTAAAGAGTGCCATAGCCTGCCCTATATGTTGGATCTGACTGTCATTATTTTGGTTCTTCATGTAAATGGACTTACTTATTTGTTCACTTACATCATTCTCTTCTAAGAATGTTCTACTGAATGTAGAGGACATCATTATCTTAAAAGTGGTGGCTGCATTTATAAATTCTACAGAAGAAATTATTAAAAAGGGCTATAAGAGGTTGTTAAAGATAAAGTAGCAGAGGTTTGGTTTAGGTTTGGTTCAGAATAGGGTTTTCAGTATCTTGATTAATATTAGAAGGTTCTTGATTTGTGTTAGAGTTAGACATAATTATGTCATTATCATCAATTGTTAAGAAGTTTGATGAAGTTTAGTTTGTTTTTTCTGGTTCGATTGTATTAGATGCTTTAACTATGTTTTTAGTAGTAGTTGAATTAGATTTGAGTTTGAAAAAATTAGTGCTAATTTTAGAAGTTTTAAATTGTACTTTGAATTTTGAAAACAAAGTTTTCTCTGCTTCTAAGTAAAAGTGTTCTTTATAAGCTTTTCTAATATATAAAATAGATAGTTTGTCAAAAGATTTAAGAATATAAAAATAGGTAATTACTCTGGCTAAATAATGAGTATCAATTGGTTTAGATGCAATTTTATCGATTGCTTATTGAAAATAAAGATTATCAATTTGATCATTAATAGCAGCTGCTTTTTTTTTTTTTTAGTATTAAGGTGACCTCTTTGGTCTTTTGACTTTTATTAATCACTTATTGGTATTATGGTTCAATGAACCACTACAGGAGAGTATACAATTGGCTACATGTGTAACTTTTCTATATTACCTATTTAAGGAGTC
>CAJVQA010010318.1:0-11462 GCA_910591915.1 Cetraspora pellucida | reverse complement strand
ACTTAAGAAAATATTTTTTTATTTTTAATTAAATAAAAATTTACCAAAAGTTTTATATATAATTTGAAAATTATATACTCTACCCTTAAATGTCGATAATAAGCACTAATTTACTATGATTTGATTTTAATATATTTTTTATTTTTATTCTTATAGATTTAAATTTATTTCTAATAGTTGTAAAGACCATTTGATAATATGTAAGTTTGTACTATAGATCGAGATTTGAAACAAATTTAATAAAAAGATCTTTATTGATTATTGAAAAGACTGGTTGACTCTTAATAATTAATTAATATAAATTATGATTTAAAGATTTTATATAATCTTTGTCAACTTTATTAGTTGTTGAATATGAAGGATAGGTAACTTTTATATTTTTTTGTTTAAAATTTTTATAGATACTTGTATACTTATTTTTGAAATGTCATGATATCATTAATAAAAATATATTTGAATTCTAATTACTAGAATCTTTAATATCAGAAATACTAAAACATATTTTACAAACATGGGTATTATTATTGAGTTCTTTTAGATAATCATAAACAGGTGTTGTTCTTTTTTTTAATTTTTTTGTATTATTTTTTTTAGTAATTTTATTAATAATAATATTTTTTAAACAACTTTCACAAATATCTTCATTTGGAGAATTAAGATTTTTTGAAAAAATAAAGTTAGAAATTAAAGAAGCAGAATTAAGAGATGAAATGAAATCGAGAGATAAAGAACTGGAATCAAGAAATAAAGAAGTAGAATCAAGAGATAAAGAAGTAGGTAAATTAGAATTAGACATTGGAAAAAATTATTTGATACTTGTAAATTTTTTTTAAAAAAATAAAATAAAGTTGAAATTATAAAAGAAATTCAAAACTTTTTATTTCTAATTTAAGTTATTGTTGTTGTTCAATAATAAAATATAGTATTTTAACTGTAAATGTAATCTTATAATTGTCTTTAGGTTAAGAAGTTTATTAATAATATTAATCCCAAATGCATAATTTACTAATATGCAATATTAAGTGTATTTGTTTAATTATGTCTAACTCCAAAAAAAGCAAATTTGATAAATTATAACAGACTAATTAAGTTTGGAATCTTATTTGTTTATTTAAAAAAACCTAGTATGTGCAATTGTCTTTAGTTTAAACCAATTATATTTAAAATTTTTATTTTTTTTTATTTAAAAAATCTTAGCACATGACATATTCTAAAAAAAAAAAATTTAAAATTTTAATTCAGACAAACTTTTACAATTTTTTAAATTATTTAGTACAATAATGATTAGTTTAATCTAATCTATTTAAAGTGAAGAAATCTTGATAATTATATAATTTAATAAATTAGTCATTTTATATAAACAAATAGTTACTGAACATAATAAGTTAGTTTTGATTAAGGCAATAAAATTGTATAAGTATAAATACAAAGTAATACAACACTGTATATTTTAAAATAAAAAAAAATTCAATCAAGCATATTTGAGCATTCTATATTATAAAAATTCAATAAAATAGATAATTTAGTTTTAAAAATTTGCAGTAATTTAATCAAAAATATTTATAATAGCAGTAAGTTTAAAGATCATATGAAATATGTTCTTTTACTTCTCTATGTATAGTTAATTATCAATATACAATATATGCTAAAACTAATTATTATAAACAACACTTCTGAGTATATAGAAAATTATAATATTTATAATAAAAAATTTAATAGAATTAAACAATTTATTGAATTTTTTACTATACTTATTTATACATATAAATTACTTATAAAAATAGATTACATAATTTTATTATATAAAAGATTACATGATTCTTTTGATAAAAAAGAAAAATATAAATTTTGTAATTATTAATATACTATCAAGAGTCTAGAGCTATATAAATTGTTAAATTATTTTATATGAAAGAGGAATGCAGTTTAAGCTTTTAAAAATTTTATAATAATTGTTATTTTTATGCTACTAATAGAGATATAAAATGTTTATATAGAAGAAATTTTGTGTCTTTGATGTAAAAATTTCTTTAAGAAAAAATTAATAATGATTGTTTAATAAGCAAAAAATATATAAACATACAATGCAACTAATCTTTTATATCAAACCCTATGTATTGCAAATCATTTAACTAAACTTTTGGTAATTGTCTGACATTATTAAAATTAGCTAATTACATGAATGCTATAATGATATGCATCTTTTGTATTTGGAATTTTGTCTAAGACAGATTTGAGTCAGTTCTAAAAAGTTTATTTAAAGTCAACTCAAGAATCAGGTTTAACAAACTTTTTAATAGCCCTACTTGGAATATAGAAATTTCATACTGTATGATAGAAAAATTTATACTATACTCTTTTTTTAATTGTTCATACAGTACTGTACTTACTTTATTATATTATAGAATATATAAATAAAGATATATAGTATTGTTTAAACAATTAAAAAAAAGAGTACACCATTATACAAAATTTGAAAATTTTTATTTGTTATTTGGATGCATTTATGTAATTATCTGTGCAAATTCTAAAGTTCTTGTATATTACTGTTACAGAATTCATATTACTAAATGCTGTAACAGTAAACATCTAAACTTTGAAATGTTTATTTGAAAGTAATTTATTCATAGTATAAATAAATATTATCAAATAAAAGTTATTTATTTTTTTATTATATAAATTATCTAATTTTTAGCAAGCAAAAAAATTTAATATTTTTATTGCAATAAAATTTTTATATAAAAAAATTTATTGTATATATCTATTTTAGCAAATATATCATAAAACTAGGTCTCAGGTCTAAGCATTGCTTTAAAAATAGATCTTATTTAATCTAAATCTTAGGCCTAGGTGTTGCTCTAAAAATAGACCTTAATTAATCTAAGTCTTAGGTCTAGATGTTGCTCTAGAAATAGATTTTAATTAATTTAGATCTTTAATTTAGAAGTTGTTTTAAAAATAAATTTTAACTAATCTAAGTCTTAGATTTAGATATTATTTAAGAAATAAATCTTAATTATTCTAGTTATTAGGCTTGTGCATTGCTTTAGAAATAAATTTTAAATAATTTAAATCTTAGGTCCAAATATTGCTTCAAGAATAAATCTTAATTAATTTAGATTTTTGTTTTAGAAATTGTTTTAAAAATAAATATTAACTAATCTAAGTCTTAGATTTAGATGTTATTTTAGAAATAAATCTGAACTATTCTAGGTATTAAGCCTGAACATTGCTCTAAAAATAGATTTTAACTAATATTAACCTTAGACTCAGATGTTATTTTTAGAATAAATCTTAATTTTAGAGTTAAATATAACTTTTAAAATAAATCTTAATTAATTTAAGTATTAGATCTGAGTATTGTTTTAGAAATTAATTTTAATTAATTTTAAACTTAATGTCAGATATACTTTTAGAATATATTTTAATTAATTTGGATCTTAGACTTAAGAGTTGTTTTAATTATTTAATTATATAATAAATTATTAAAATATAAAATCAAATATAATAAAAATATTTATTAAATATAATAAAATAAATATAAAAATTTTATAATAAGAGGTGTAGTAATCTAGTGAAGTAAACCAAATAATTCAACTTTTCCCAATGATTACTTAAACCAAACTAGCACCAAAACAGTTTGAAGAGTTATACTTTCAAGATGATGATATCTTTGATTCTGTTAAGATATATAAAGCAAATTGTTGCTAATAAACTAGAAGTATGTAAAAAAACTGAGGTGCAAGTAACTCTTCTGGTAGTTTGTGTTAAGACCAAGCCTTGTCTGTTAGTAGACTCCCCAACATGTTTAGTATCTAGACTAAAAGAACATTCTGAAAACAATAGAGAAAAACTCTGATTAAAGGTTATCAAAAGTTTAAAAACAAATGAACAACTGGAAACACTCTTTTTGGTTTGGCTTTTTGTATATTACATCTGTTGACCTTCTTTTTCTATTTTAGTTTTCTTACTCAAAAGTGGTGAATTGGCTCTCCCTCTATAAAAGATCAGCATTGTTTACCACTTTCTTTTTTGAACAGTTACATGTTGTAACATGATGTAATAAGAATACAATAATAATATATATAGTCTAACATACAGTATAATAAAAAAATAAAGAAGGATTTAAGTTGAAGAATTATAACAAATTAGAGATATATAGTAATTTCTAAAATCATATATATATAATTTTTACCTTTTTAGCACAGGTTAAAGTGTAGTTAAATCCTTAGTACAGGTTTAAAGTATTAGTGTCCTAAATAATTATAAATAAGGTATGCTCCTGACACTTTTTTTCTTTTTTCTTCCTGTATCTCTTTTAGTTTAGTTTAGTTTAGTATTTTTTTTTCTTCTTTTACTTTCTTATAAAAAAAAGTTATCAGATTGGTAATACTCTATTGTAGAGCAGTAGTCAGATGAGCCTTTCAGACCTCCTTTTTTCTTTAAGAAATTAGGCAACTAGTATATCAAATCACTTGTAAGTGCTTATAGAAGTAACTGCAGAATGTTGACTCAGCATATTAAGTCTAAATTTGTTTGTATACAAACATGAAGCTTAATAAAAAGTATTGGCAAGACTGCCAAAGTGAAAAAAAAAATCTAGTGAAGTGAACAGGTTGTCAACCTTCAAGTGATAGGTTTAGAGTTCAAATTTTACAAATGACAAATTTGGAATTTATATCTATATTATGATAACTATTTCTGTTGATTAGTTGAATTGGCATATCTGTAACCTTCAGTTGTATTATCTTAAATAAAAGCTTGAAGCATCTATATGAAGTGTAATATAATACCTATATAAAGGAATATTAATAATCAGTGTTGTATAAAACTTCAGTGCAAACTTATAATAAGACTACTAGGTACAAAAAGCAAAAAAACTAAAAAGTCAGAAATCTACTTAGAAATTCCAAGTAAGAAGGTAGTACAAAACTTTTAACAGTGCTGTCAGACTAATAAAAGTCTATAAAATACCTCCAAAGAGATAGATAGATAAATCAGATAGCAAAATGTATAAAAAAGTATATGACCAACTAGGCTACTAAAATTGCTAAAGAAAAAAAATACTAAGACATATCATATTGAACTATCTGAATTGGAAGTTTGGAGAGTTATGTTGGTTCTAAGTAGTAGTTAGTAAAGAATAATGAAAAAGATGTTTAAAAGATGAATACTGAGGTTTTGGATAAACCTTACAAGAGTATTAAAGTTTAATAATTAGTTTTGATTGCAAGTAATAATCTAGGCCAAAGTAAAACCAGGTCAGCTATAAGTATAGAATACAGAAGACTCTAGTAGGTTTAGTACAAAATTAAATATAACTTAGTGGCTATAGCATATCTTTATCAGTTTATCAGAGTTATTGATAAGGTGTAGTGAATACAGAATCAGAATGTTTAAATAGAGAACTTACAGATAGGTTCTGGATATAGCATTTAGTGTAAAATCTTTAAGTGAACTACTTAAATTAGACAATAACTAAAGTTTTATAAGTGCCTAGTTATACACTCTTTTTATAATTACCTTTATACTGTTATATTAACAGATGCTTGTTAATATATATTACTAAAAAAACAGGAACTGTTATAAGTCTGAAGCAAAAATTGATTTGTAACAGCCAATCAAATGTTTTAATTTTATATTAATTAATTATGTAGTCAGACAGATAGACAATAATCTGTGTGACAAACATCAAATTTTGCTAATAGCCTCTAGTATATATAATAATCACATGATATATGTATTACTGAAAATGTAAGTTCTTTGCTACACTCCAGACAACTAATAAAATCTTAAGTTGCATGTACTTACCTTAATGCTTAAAAAAAAAAATAATAATATAGACAAAATATATAAAATATACAAAATATATAATAAGAGTTGCTATTTTCACCCTTTTTTTTTGCTAATACTACTCTCTAAAATATATAAAAATGATCCAGAAGAGATATTATTATTAAGTAAACCTCTTTTTTGATATTAATTAAAGTTGGTCATTTGACCTTTCCAGTTTTAATAGTGGTAAATTATTAAAATCAAACTGGTAGTTCTTTTTTAAAAGTAGATTAAAGATTATAACCTTTAGATATAAATATTGCAAGAACTACTAGTTCAAACTTAGTAATTTTACTACTATTAGAACTGAAAAGACCTAATGAACAACTTTAATTAATATTTAAAAAGAAGTTTACTTAATAATAATATCTCTTTTGGAGCACTTTTATGTATTTTGGAAGGTGGCATTAGCAAAATAAGAGGTGGAAATAGCAATTCTTTATATAATTTATACAATATATAAATAAAATATAATCAATATAATTTATACAATAAATAAATTTAATAATAAATAAATATAGTAGTAAATAAATATAATAAATATAATATATATAATATATATAATGTAATTATTTAAAAATCTTTTTATATATAATATATTTTGTAAATATTCTAATTATAATATTGTTTTGCATATTTTTAACTAATATTTTAATATTTTTTCTTAATTTAACTCTAAATAAAGCAATATATAGTTGTCTATAAGCAAGTATAGATACTGACAAATATAAACTATCATATAAAATTGTTCAGTTTTGTACTTTATTAATAGTCATTGCAAAGGCTAAACATATTGAAAACAGGTGTTGAATTAATTAAAATAGTAAATTAGAGTTAGAAGGTCTATTTAAATTTGAGGAATAAAAACTCATTTTTTAAGATGTAAGTCTGTAACAATTTCTGCATCAATAATATATTGTTAAATTTTTTTAATAATTAATTTAGTTCCATTGCAAAGACTTTACTAGAACTAATATTATATAATAAAATTATTAGAACTTTAACTTTTAATATTAATTTATAAGAAGAAGTTTTATTTAGTATCAAAGTATTAAAAATTTAACTAAATAAAGATTTTGATATACTAAATTCTTATTCTCAACAGAATCTGCTAATAAAAATTTATATGAATATTCTAAAAATATATTAATAATTTACTTATTAATATAATTTACATTTTTATTTTTTAATATAAGAATAGCTCGATCTTTAATATAATTTAAATAATTATTAGTTTGATAATTATTATTAATATCAGAAAATATATCCAATATTAATGATTTAATTTGTTCATTATTAAAGATCATATCATTATTCAATCTCACATTATTATTACCAATATTAATATATATTGATTTATGATCTTTATTAATTTTTAATAAATAATCAGCAAATTTTTTTTTTTCTTTATCTTGGCTTTAAAGTCTTATATTAATTATTAATGCTAATGTTTTAATAGATTTCTATAAATAAGCAGATTTAATATAATTATTAACAATTTGTAATTGTATTTCTCAAGGTACAACAAACAAAATTTGTCTAAAATCATCACTAATTATAATAATTTTTTTTCAAATAGTTTATTATTTTCTATTAGATCCTTGAGTGTACAATCAAGTACTTTAAATGCATATTTGTATATCATTGATTCTTTATCCCAAATAATAAGCTTATTACTTTGTATTAAATTAGTCAAATTAGACATTTAAAGTTATAGTTTCAGTAACTTTTAAAGAAATTTTAAATCTGAAATATATAGTTTTTTCTTTAGTTAATAGTCAAGCTGCAATTTCAGATAAAGCAACAGCAAGAGCAATTTTAAAACTTCTTCTTGTTCATGTCAATAGTATGTTAAATAAAAATTTTTTTCTGTACTTCTAGGTTTATCAACAAAAAAAAACTTTTTGTTTAGTTGTATTGTTTTCATCATTTGCATTATTTTTATTTAAAGCTTTAATAATAGTATTATAAATTAATTTTTAATCAATTTTTAAATGATATTCTTTTTGTAATATATAATTAATTTTATTTAAATCAAAATTAACTTTCTGATTCTATATACTATATTTCTTAGCATCTTCAACTAAACTATAATTAGGTGCAAAAAATGAGTAATTAGTTAAATGTTTTTTATAATACAATAGATATTTTTCAATATCTATTAATGTTTTGATAATAATTACTCAATATTTATCTGTATTTAATTTATTTTTTTCTGTAAATCTTTTTTGTTTTTTTTATAATCTTCAACTAAAAAAATATATATTTTTATAAAATAATTTTTTTGGATCCAATTTCTGTAAATTACAAAATAGTAAAATTAAGACAAATAATTGTCATAATTTTAATAAAATTTTAAAAAATACAGCTTTCTTAATGCATTTATTAAATTCATTATTTTCTTCATCTAATAATTTAAGTTGGCAAGCTGCATCTTCATATGTATTATAAAGTATTTTATTTATAGTTTAAATTGCTTTAAAATTAATAGTACCTTTAACTTAAGCCAATAATATTTGCAAAAAAATCTTTCTTTTTTATATAAACTATATATATACATTCCAGAAATAATCTTTTTATTATCTTGTTTTTTTTTGTTGCCAAAATTTATTTTTTTTATACAAAAAATTTTGGAAAATTAATAAATTATAAACTTATTATATCAAGATTATCTTGATTTGCATTGTATATATCAAAATATTTTGTTAATTTTGTATTAAAAAATTTTGTCAAAACAGTGGATATTTGTTTATTTTGGTTAGCAATAATAGATTGCTGATTTTTTAAATAAACTAGTAATCATTCTACTTTATATGATCTTTCTTGTAAGTCAAAATTGAATAATCTTCAATAGCAGAAACATAGCTTGCATTTATCTATTGTTTAATTTCATTTTTAGTATTTTTAATTTTAATAATAACTCAATTAGATCTTTTATAAATATATTTGTAGAGATATTTTACTGATCAAATACTTGAATATATCTTTATATTAATATAACAATTGTATTTTTGACAAAGATATGAATTGCAAAAAACAACCTATTATTATTAATAATATATTGTTTTTTTTTAATTATTCTTTCATTATTTCTTCTTTAGTAAAATGAATATTTAAATTTATTAATTAATGTTGTTGTAGGAAATTCTTTATAATAATATTTATTATATTTACTATTTTTAATACATTTTAATTTTAGATATAAGTTTTCATAAGAATCATAAACTATATTATTGCTTACTGTTTTATAAAGCAAAGGTTAAAGATTTTTATTAAATATTTTTGCAAAAACTATTTTTTATCAAAATCTTTAGGTGTTTTTAACTTATTTTTAGATACTAATATTATAAGAATATATGCATATAGTAGTCCTTTTTTTTGAAATTCAATTGTATATACATATATATTAACTTTTCCAAATACATCATTTATAAATAAATCTTGTATAATTACTTAAAGTTTTTGTTTAAAAACTCTAACAACTATATTAGATCTGTTAAAAGCTTGTTGTTTTTTATTTTTAAATCTGTTTAATGATTTATTAATTATTTCTGGCCATTTAAAATTGCAAGTTACATTAACAAATAAATCAGATTTGCTATATTCTGTAACAATTGTCATAGAATCTTGATATAGTTGTTGTATATATTATTAAGATCTAGTAAAAGATGATACTAAAATAACTTTTTTGGCAATATTTTTTATAGTAATATTATCAGAATTAATAATGTTCTGTAAACTTAAATAAAGTTCAGAGGGTGTAGGTCCCATAGCTTAGCAGTTAAGCTCCCATACCCTCCATAGTCAAGGTTAATGGTTCAAGTCTGACTGAAGGCAAAATTAAAAGATTTTAGCTTCTGTAACCTAATAAGAAGTCTGTAATTGAACATGAAGCCCTGTGGTTAAAAGTCCAAGTGCAATACAATAATGGAAATAGAAATTCCCAGAAGGAAACCCAATCGTAAAGTAGAGGCACTATGTGTAACAAGCAGTTGTTACAGAAGGTTATAGTTATAAAAGGATTGCATATGTAAGTCCTTTAGGTTAGAGCAACACCAACATCCTTATACCTCCCAATATAGACAGTACCAACATCTCTGCATCCAACTTGTGAAGTACTTGCTTGAAAGAATAATCAATAGATTGTGCAAATAAGTCTTAATTGGGATTCAAGGAGAGAATTTGATTGAGAGAGTAGTCTGATAAATAACCAAGACTGGAATGATGAGAGAAGCAGTAAACACAAGGATGAACTGTGATAAAGAATTAGTCTAACCAAAATTGGAAGCACCTCTGATACAGCTGAATAATCTAATTATAGAAGAGAAGATCTTGGAGGTAGGCATATAACTTTCTTGTGCAATGTAAAAGTACCAAATAAGGTTTTGGTCATACCTATATAGAAGTCTATGACGAATAAGACTAAAGATCAACCAACCAATATAAGATAAGATCTGCAAGATAGTATAGCATCACTGGGGTTAGTGTAACTCCCTGAAGCATAACCAGAATTGTTCTGCAGATATTGTTAAAAAAGCTGGAAGCTTGCAATACATGGTAATATAGTATCACTAGAGTCGGAAGAACTCCCTAGGTATAACTAAAATTGTTCTGTTTGTAAATACAACAAGTCCCGTCTCTATCATAAAAGAAAGCACCATATTGGAGGTTAAATACAGCATTGAGTTACTGTATAACATTAAGACCTAGGGCATTTTCAGGAATGATAGTAGCAGGTTTGGCTTGAGATACAGATTGGTCAAAAAGACCAATAGTAATAGCAAATCTGGCTTGAGATACGAGTTTATTGCAGATCTTGGACCATTGTTAGAACACCTTAAAGGAATCAATAATTGGCAAACCAAAGATAGGAAGATCATAAGAATCAGACATACCTGAGTAGGACCAATTTGTAAGTAATATAGTGACAAAAAGGTGGAAAATGTGGGGAACAAGGTAATACTAAATATAGTTAGATTAGGAGGCAGAAGAAACAAGACCAGGTAAAACATATGAGTGGGACATATAGGTATGATTTACAGAAAACAGTACCTTTGGCATTTGGGATGCCGCATTAAGTTCAGTAGATATCTTTATCTGTGTAGCAGTTTAATGTGTGCCATGACTGCAAGTGGTTGCCAAGGTAACTGTATGCAGGCATGCGACAGACATGCACTTAGGTGCCATAAAAGTAACCAGGTAAAGTCAGTAGTGTTAAATTAGATAGTATATAGTACTAGTAACAATCGATCCTAAAAATGTAATCATAAATTTGTACTATATCAAATTAAGACTAATAAAAACCAACTGGCATTGTCGCTAAAGGAAAGAAAAAAAATAAAAAATAAAAATAAAGTTCAGATCTAAATTGTGATTGATTTTTTCTATACTATTATAAAGTATTTAATTCCTATTTGACATACTAATTTATTAAATATTGTTAAAATAAACAACTAAAAAAATATAAAATATTTTGTATTTTATTATCCTTATAGAAAAATATATATCAAAATATTAATAAAAATTACAGAAAATATACAGAATGTATAAAATATATTGTAATATTATAGATATTTTTAAACATTATTTTATATTATTTTATTGATATTATATTAGTTTTATATTAT
>CAJVQA010010317.1:0-11463 GCA_910591915.1 Cetraspora pellucida | reverse complement strand
GAAGCTTAGAACAAGCAGATAGAAACAAGATTATTAAAAAGAAGAATGCAATATGGATAATGAAGATTAAAGACCTGTCAAGACAAAAAACATTCAGATATATCTAGTTAAAGTTAAAGTCATAATAAAGATAAGTGAAATAATAGAGCTAATATTTTAGCAAGAAGGGAACAATAAATAAAAAAATTGTATAGGCCAAAAAAGTCAGTTGTAAAGAGATAGAGTACTGTCTAGAATGGAAAAACAGATGAACTGACATACCAGCCAGACTGCTTTGCAAGTTAGTAACGAATACAAGAATAGAAGCAGAGTGAAAAAAAACAAGAGCAGTTAAAAGCTTAGAGCCAGAAGCAAAAATCATAATCTATGATTGGACTTATTTGTGGAAAAAGCTAAAGATGACCAAGAGAATATATTGCACAACAAGAAAAAGTAGTATGAGAAGAAGTGCTTTCATTAAGTGCATAATAGATAAGCTTCCAACTTTGAAAGAACTTAACAAAAGAAGGCCTGATATATACACAACAGTGGAATGCCAAGTGTGCCAAGAAAAAGTAAAAGAAATACAAGAATATTTGGTAGTATGCAAGAAGCAAAAAAATCTCTGGAAGAGAATTCAAAAGGTAACCATTGCAACAGTATAGAAGAAATTAAAAGAAGAAGAAAAGATCTGAATTTCTTCATATATGTTATATAGGGTGCTCTTTGGAAAAACAGAAATAGAAGAAGTCAAAATGAGAGAAGCACTAATAAAAGGCCTAATCCCAAAAGAAATGCAAGATAAACTGGCACAGCTTTTAAATTCAAAATCAAGACAGCAATTTGTAAATACAGTAGCAATAACAGTTTGGAATATATTTTATGAACAAGTATGGAGAATATGTTGCAAAAAATTTATCAAATAGGAGAAAAAGACTGAAATAACAGATAAAATTAAAAAGAAAAAAAACGAAAAGCTAAAAGAACCAAAAAAACAAGAAAAAACAAATCAAGAAAGAATAGAAGAGAAAAAAGAAAAAATAAGAGAAAAAGAAAAGCAAGTTAAGAATAAAGTAACAAAGACAATGTTGGGGCTAGTCATGGAAGAGAGAAGACTCTTCTATTATGAACTTTAAGTAGTCGGACAAGCAGCTTACTTCTGCTCAAAGTAATGCAGCAGGTTGCATTTAGGTACCAGTAAGATGGCCAGGTGATGCTAAACTTAGATATTAGGAATATTTATGTAGTTACAAATGTAATTTCAAAAACTTAATAAAATACTAGTGTGACTGCTTATATGTTAAAAAAAAAAATAAAAATAAAAATAAATATAATATTCTAATATATTAATAAAAATAAGTATAATTGTTCAAAAAAGAATAAAAAAAAATTTTATTTTCAGTATTTTAACCAAGGGCCTTATAAGACTCAGATCCTAGCAGAAAGCTTACCCTAGCCAGTCTCGAATGTATGACCTATACTGCCTAATAATACACCTTATACTGTTAATCTATACCAGAAATATTACAAAATTTCAAATCTGTACTCTTTTTGAAGATTATTAGGAAACTTCAAATGTTCAATAAGATGCTAGGATTTCATATAATTTGTAATCATATGACTTACAAATCTTTATTATTCTAAATTTGTTAAATCAATTTTTAATTGATTTCTAAATTTGGTAACTCAATCTTTAATTGATATCTAATTTTGTTTTATTATTGTCTATTAAATTTATAGTTTTTTTGCTGCTTCTTTTTTTTTTGTAAGTTCCAAAAACATTAACAACAATAATAATAACAAGGAGTGTGGTGACCTAGTGAAGTAGTCAGGTTGTCAACCCCCCAAGTGGTAGGTTGGGTGTTCAAATTCCATCGACAGTAAAAATTTGGATAATCATCTATATAATATTCATATTACAGCAACTATTACTAACGATTGGATTAGGATACCTGTAATGGCAGTTGCACCAGCATGACTGGCAGGTCATGGAGCATCTGTGTAAGTATGGTGTTATATAGAGGAATGCAAACTGACAAATCAGACAGTGCAAACACTAGATAAGTTCTTGTAGCCATGTAAATCCATTAAAACTGGGTAACAAGAAGTCCATTTGGGAAGACCTGAGTAGAGAGGTAGCTGGATCTTCGATGGCTCTACTGTAAAGACTAGCCTGGGGAAATGGATACCAAGGTCGTAGTACCCGGTCATAGTAACCAGACAAGCAAGAACCTCTGGATTAGAGTCCTGGAGATACCACCAACCAGGCTGCTGGAATGAACTGGAGGAAAAGAATATTGGCCTGACCTGATATACTGATGAAATGGTCATAGTCCTACATGGGCTATCTGGATTGGGAGTTTGGTAAAAAGGCTGGACAAAAGGCAGGAATATACTAAAAGTACTGGGGTTATGCAGTGAAGTAGATGCTAGGGCCCAAGTAAACTCTACAAAGGCATAGCAGTTTAATGGTTAGCCCTGACTGCAAGTGTTGGTTCTGCCATAGCAATACCTAGGTTAGCTGTAAAAATATGTACAGAAGGCTCTGGAGGGTTTACCTTGAAGATAAATTAGTCCTAAGGTTGAGGATGATGATCTGGTACATCAGAGATAACCAATGATGTTAATACAGGTTACAGGTTCAGAGGGTTTAAAGTGAAACACCCAAGCAGGAGTGTTAGGTACAGCAATTGTTGGAGAACCTTTGGGTGGACTTCTTAAATAGGTAATATAGAAAAGTTACATGTGTAGCCAATTGTACGCTCTCTTGTAGTGGTTCATTGAATCACAATACCAATAAGTGATTAATAAAAGTCAAAAGATCAAAGAGGTCATCTTAAAAAAAAAAAAAAAAAAAAAAAAAAAGAAATATGTTTGCAAATTTTATTAATAATAATTTGTTCATTATTTAAATGATAAATAAAAAGTTAAGATTTTTGTTTTTTAAAAATAAGATATATATTGTATACAAAAGAATTAGTACCAAGTAGTTAAAAATAAAACAAAATAGTTTTAAATATATATCTAATATAATTTTATTTTTAAGAATTATAAATTATAAAGGTTGTTTGTCTTTTATTAGTTTGAGTAAAAGATATTATTATTTGAGTAAGATGTTATTTTTAGTAGTGCATAATTGTTCTAAATATAGGATATTAAGTTTTCTTAATTGTTTTTTAAAGATAATATATTTAGTATGTTATATAAGTATTATTTTAATTGGTTTGCTATTATTATATATAGTATTTAGTTATAATATATTATTATTTTCTTTTAAATATTAAGGTAATCTTTTTGGTCTTTTTGATTTTATTAATACTTCTGGTGGGTTTTACAATGAGTGTACAACTGGCTATATATATAACTTTTCTATATTATCTATTTAAGAGGTTTGCTTAAAGGTTTCTTATTAGTTGCAATACCTAACATCTCTGCTTAGATGTTTTATTTAAACCTTTTAATTTAAAACTTTTGTATTAACTTTACTAGATCAAGTTTAGATCTTTGTCTTAACCTTAGGACTATTTTATTCTTAAGGTAAACCTATTAGAGCTTCTATATTTCATATACAGCTAATTGAATTTTTATATAACATGCTATAGTTATCTAATATTTGCAGTCAAGACTAATTTTAAACTGCTATATTATACTATTTTTAATCTTGTAAAGTTTATTCAAACTTTGGTATCTATCTTTCTAACTTCTTTTTTTTATTTTTTTACTATTTAACTTAGAATCTAAAACTCTTTAGACTTCTAATTCAAAAGGCCCAGTATAGTATGCTTTTTGATATTTTTTTTTTTAGCAATTCTAGCAGCCTGGTTAGTTATATGCTTTTCTATACATCTTTTTATCTAGTTGCATCTGCCTATTTCTTATTGAGGTTTTCTAAGCTTTCATTAGTCTGACAGCATTATTAAAAGTTTATACTACTTCTTTCTTAAAATTTTCAAATAAAATTCTGTTTTCTTGGTTTTTTGGTCTTCTATATCTAGTAATCTTATTATAAGTTTGCACTAAAGTTTTATTTTTTTTTTGGTATTAAAGTAACTTCTTTGGTTTTTTGACTTTTATTAATCACTTATTAGTATTGTGGTTCAATGAACTATTACAGAAAAATGTACAATTGGCTATATGTATAACTTTTTTATATTATCTATTTAAAAAATCTGCTCAAAGATTCTTTACCAATTGCTATATCTAACACTCCTGCTTGGGTGTTTTACTTTAAACTCTCTGAATCTGTAACCTGTATTAACTTACTAGGTCATACTCAGATGTTCAAATCATCATCTCAACCTTAGAACTAAATTATCCTTAAAATAAACCCCTTAGAGCCTTCTGTACTCATTTTTACAGCTGACCTAGGTATTGCTATAGCAGAACTAATACTTGCAGTCAAAGTTTATCTATTAAACCATTATACTCTTATAAAGTTTACTTAAACCCTAGCATCTACTTTACAGCATAACTTCAATACTTTAGTAAATCTTGAATTTCATCAGACTTTTAATCTAGATAGCTCATATAGGACTATGACCAGTCTATCAATATATTAGATCAGCTCAATATTCTTTCTTCTGATTTGTTTTGACAGCCTGGTTAATGGTACCTTTGAAACTTCCAACCTGTAGGTTTTTGCCTATTTAGTTACTAAGACCTGAGTATCTATTTTTTCAAGTTAGCTTTTACAGTAGCACTATTGAAGATCCAGATATCTCTTTACTTAGATTTTTCTAAATAAACTTTTTGTTATCTAATTTTAACAGATTTACATAACCACAAGAACTTATCTAGTATTTGCACTGCCTAATTTGTTGATTTGCATTTTTCTGTATAATTCCAACATTGCACAAATGCTTCATAACCTGCCAGTTATGCTGGTGCAACTGCTATTACAGGAATTCTAACTTAATTATTAATAACAGTTGCTATAATATAAATGTTATATAGATAATTATTCAAATTTTTGCTATTAATGAGATTTGAACATCCAACCTACCACTTGGAAGGTTGACAACCTGACTATTTTACTAGGTTACTATACTTCTTCACTAAAGTTTTATGCAATACCAATTGTTGACATTCCTCTATATATATGTAATATTATATTTCACATAGATGCTTTAGGTTTCTAATAATAAGTAGAACCTAATTGGTTGTATTCAAGATTACAGATACCTAAATCCAACTAATTGACAGAAGACAGTTTGCCAAAACACAAGTTAATTTTCAAATTTCATCATAGGTAGGATTTGAATCTTAGACCTGCTATTTAAAGAATGACAACCTAACTACTACATTAAGATTACCATCCTCTGTTATAATATATTATAGTTAGCAGAGATTATAATATTAAGATATTAAAGTAATTGAATAATTTTAAAATTGAGAATAAGTTTCAAGAATTCAAAATATTAATAAATAGACTTATTTTTAAAAATTACAAATAATCTGTAATTGAAAAGCCATGCAGTAAAGAATATGAGTTAGAGCCTAATTTGGAATAGTCAAAGTTGTAAAATATAATGTAAGACTAAAAGTCTAATACTTATAAATACTATATAAACTTATGGCAATAGCCAGTTCTGAACAGAACTTGATAAAACCTTTTAATCCTAGCAAAAGTCAGTATAATGAATTACTTCTAAAAAGTTTAAAAGTACAGACCAAAAAAGATCAAGGTTCAGTGATCTTTAACATTGAGAATATTGTTTAGAAATATATACAAATATTAAAGATCTTAGCAAGATTGTTAAAAAAAAAAAAAATTTTTTTTGAAAATAAGTTTGTTGTATTTATTGATAATAGATCATTATGTTAAAGAATGTTAGTAGTAGACTAAAGATTATTTTGAAGTTGTTGTAATTTAATCTTTGTTGTTATATTAAGGATATTATAATCATTAATCTGTTATTAAAAATTAGTAATGTAATATTGCAATTAAATGTCTTAAATGTTACAAGTATTGTATATATATAGGTTAAATATAAAGCTATTTAAAAAAGAATTTAGATAAGTTAAATTTATGTTTAGCTACAATAAAGTATTTAGATAGTATGCTATTGCATATAGAGTATAAGAATACAATGTTATATAATCTGTATTTAATAATTAATATAATTACTGTATTAATTATATATATTATTTGTTTGTTAATAATTTTTTTTTGTACTAGTAATATTAATTAGTTAAGTAGCTTCAGCTTGAATTAATTAACTTTGTTTAAACAAAGATTGATTAAATATAAACTAGCAATCCAAAAATTTAAATAGTTGGCTAGCTAGAATAAGTTTAAATAATAATGCAGTTTAGCAATAAATAATATATTAAAAATTAAGATAAATTTGGTTAGATTAATTTGTATATTTGTTATATAGTAAAAGAATAATGCTATATTAGTAATTAATTCAAGTTTATTTTTAAATATACTATTCAGAGAGTATCATCTATATAGACCAGTACTAGTATAGAAAATTGTAAGTTTTGTGATTAAGATAAAGAAAAACTAGTTTTTTATAAAGTATTTAAAGTATATTTATAAAACTAATTAGTAATTTTGCTAATAAGAGAATTATAATAAATTCTTCAAAAAAGTAGAGTAATTGTTTTTTCTTGATCAATATTATTTTTAATTATATAAAAGTTTGTAAATACAAGATTGATTATAACATAATTGTAATAATTAGTAAGAAGATTAGTTAGAATATTAATAAGAAGTTGAAACATTTGTAGTTATAATAAGTATTTGTAAAAGAGGTTAGAATTAACAAAGTTATAAATTTTACTTATATTCTGTAATAATAGCCAAAGCTGTTTAGAATTACAGAAACTATTTTTAATAGTATTGTTTAGAATATATATAGAAATTGCTATATTATTGCCAAGAAGAACAATATAATTATATAAAAATAGAATAAAATATTTAGTAAAAATATTATTGAGTTTATTAGTAAGAAGTTTTTAATATGTTTAAGAAGGCTAATAGGTTTGATATTGGTAAAATTGTTATCAAATATAGGTTTTTTAAATATAAAAAAAATTTTTTCTTTTTTCTATTATTTATATATACTGTTTAATGCTAAATTTTTATTAAATAGTGCAATTATAACTGTTCAAATATTGAATCTGAATGTTTTAGCATTTTATAACTAATATCAAAAAGACTACAAGTTTTGTTATTAGGTAGTTGGCCTAAAGTTTGAAAAATTTTATCTTTAATAAAATTTGTAAAAGCATATTAATATTAATCAAACTCAATATCAGCTTTAAATTAATATTTATCTAATCAAAAAAAGTTAAAAATTTGGGTTTAAATATGTTGAGAAGCAGTTTATTGATTAAAATATTTCTAAATATACTGTTTGATAAGCAGAGTTTCTGTAATAATATCAGTTTTAGTATTATTAAATCTAACAGAATTAGAATTTTTTTTTTTTAAGTTAAAATCTCTATCATTAGAATGCATATTTTTATTTAAGTTTATAGAACACAGATTGCCTTTAGAGGCTTTCTTATTTTGGAGATTACAACTAGTCACATGTATATTTTTAGTGCCTAATTTAAGTAGTTTACTTATATATTACTATATAAGTTTTACACTAAATGCTATACTTGCAAGTAGAGCTAGGGGCACAAAAACATAGGCATGCCAAAAAGCAAAAGGCATGTCTAATTATATGATATATGCACTTATAATGATTAACTAAAAATCAAATACTATTTTATAATAAATTTATTTTTTATTTATAAAAAATACAAAAAAAATATTTCAAACATTATTCTTACAATTAATAATATAGTAAAACACTTTAAATAATATTTAATACTATATAAATTTATTTGAATATCTAAAGTTCTTTATCTACTTAAACTAAAAACCTTTGTAAAGTTATTTGTAACTATACATTACAACACATTTATTAAATTAAGCTAAAATCTGATCAAGTTTAAGCATTTGATTCCCAGATTTAAAATTTAGTTGCCAAATATATATTAATATTAATTGATTAATACTAAATTCTGAAAAAACTTTTGGGGTGACTAATTTATATTAATAATGTATCTAATTAGTTGTTTTACTTTCTAACCTATTTTGATATACTTTGTTAGTAGAGAACTTGGCCCATATAAATTTATTTAGCATGCTACTATTTTGTACTAAGTTTTTTGTCTATTAACTATTTTAATTTAGTAACATACTATGATGACATACCAATGACTACTATGTTGAGTTCTCTATTTGTTAAATATAAAAATTATATATAATAATATACTCTAAGTTAAGAATATTAATTAGTATAGTTAAAGCTTAATATCACATATTAGCAGTTAAGTTTAGAGTATTTTGCAAATATGCTATAATAGATATAAAAATACTTAAATATAAAAGTTATATACTAATATTATTAGCTTACAAAAGAAAATATAAAATTAAAATAAAAAAAATTATAACTTAGCTGCAACTTTTGGTCAAATCATTTCATATATCAAAATTAAAATTTAAAAAACTAATATTAATCTTAAAAATAGCTGTTTAATTGTATATTTAGCTAGTATTATAAGAAATATCTAAAATATACTCTAAATAAAAAAAAATAAAACAATAATTTTTAAATAATTGTTTAATTATTTTGAGTTAAAATTACTAATTCTATGTAGTATTTATTTGCTTATTATGCATACTATACAACTAATTATGCATTTTTTTTTAGTTTATAATAGCTAGCTTATTAATACATCTAATCATTACTGCAAAATACAAAATAACTTTATTAATGTTACTTTAAAAATTATAACCTTTAAATATAAATTATCTAATTTTAAAGTTTATTATTACTTTAAAATAATGTATATTTTACAGATAAATATAGTACTTTATAATAATAAAAGCTCAAATTTTATATATATACAAATCTATAGTATTAAAGTTGTACTACAAATTTATTATTTGAAATAATGCATATTGGCATACTTTATTATAAATAAAAAATTTCAGCTGCATATATATATACAAATCTATGATATTAGGATTATACTATATTTACATTTGTACTGAATTTGTTATTTAAAATATGTATATAGACATATTTTATAATAAATAAAAGCTCAAGTTGTATATATATACTAATTTATAGTATTGAGATTGTACTATATTTGCACTTGCTCATACAGCATACTATAATTAATGTTTTTGCATTATGCAATAAGCTAATATAGTAAATAAAGTAAGTATTAGTAACAATAGTATTTAAATCTGTTGGGAATTAGTAAAAACAAAGTTTTTGTTTATTTATATATGGATCAGAGTATTTTTATTAATATTTTGTGATCTTAAAATAATAATCAGATAATTAATATATAAAATAACTTAAGAGCAACAATAGAAAAAAAATTTTTTATTTTATTTTTTTTTTTTTTCAGTATTAAGGTAACCTCTTTGGTCTGAGCTTTTTATTAATACTTATATCAGATACATGTTTTTTATATAGACATATCTATAATGAACTATTAGACGAGTGTACAACTGGCTACACATGTAACTTTTCTATATTACCTATTTAAGGAGTTCACCCGAGGGTTCCCCACCAGTTGCTGTACCTAACACGCCTGCTTAGGTGTTTCATTTAAACTCTTTGATCTAACCCTGGTATTAATTTCACTGGGTCACAGACTCAGATCTATTCGCTATCAACCATAGGACTATAATCCTTAGACTATTTTTATCCTCAAGGTAAATCTACCAGAGCGAGCCATATTCCCTTTTATCACTAATCTGGTTTGATGCTATGGCCAAGGCCAACACTTGCAGTTAGGATTACCCCTTAGACCACTATTACTCTTGTAAAGTTCACCCAAACTCTGGTACCTATCTTTCCGACTTCTTCATCATCATCCTCTACTAGCCGCAACTTGGAACTAACTGACTCTCCAGACTCTCAATCCAGATAGCCCAGTATAGTATACTTATGTATCCTTTTTCTCTGGCGATTCCGGCAGCCTGGTTGGTCATGTGCTCCTCTATACATCTTTGTTATCTAGTTTATCCAACAGTTCCTATGAAGGTGTTTCATAGGCTTCTATCAGTCCAATGGCATTATCGAAAGTTTGTACTACCTCTTTACTCGGGATTTCCAAGTGGGTTTCTGTCTCTTCAGTTTCTTAGCCTTCTATGTCTGGGGGACTTATCATAGGTTTGCTCGAAGCCTTATACGATACTGGTTTTATATATATGTACTATGTAACATTACACTTCGCATAGATGCCCTGAGCTCCCAATTTCAGATGGGGTCTGACTTGGTGTACCTAAGATTACAGATGCCCAAAACCCAACCGATCGGTAGAGACAGTTACTGTAACAGATATAATTTCCAAAATTTGTCGTCCGTGGGAATTGAACCTTAGACCTGCCACTTGGGAGTTGACAACCTATCCACTTTACTAGGTCGTCACATCCCAAAAAAATTTTTTATATATATCCTTTTCATCAATAAATCATAAAACCTCTTACAAGCTTTACTTATATACTTTTTATCTAAAACCAGCAAAAGATCAGTTTTTGGCATTCTGTTAATAAAAAAACAAGAAATAGCTATACTGCTAAATGTACTTATTGTCTGTTCAAAATTAAAGACAAACCAGATAAGCTTTACCAACATATCTTCAAGTGTAATAGCTAGCTAGTTCTTCAAAGAACCAGCTATCTTAAAGAAGTTTCTAAAGAAACAATTTTAGAATATAAGAGAGTTAAATATAGTCCAGATGAATTTATAAATAATGATAATTAAGAAGTGATCTTTTTATCTGTATTAACTATGCAATCTGCCAAACAACAAAATATCTTAAGTTGGTGTATTAAACCTATATCTTATATTTAATCTAAAAAACTTTATCAAAAGTTCTTAAATGCTATCATTTATAGAAATATTCCTTCACTATTAATGAAAATCTTTTTTTTTAAGATTTTTTTTAAGAATTAGCACCAAGTTATCAACTTTCTTTTAGAGATATGCTGCAAGGATGTATCTTAACTAAAAAATTTTCTAATTATCTTCAAAAAAAGCTAACCATAATGTTAATCTTTACTAATGTTATAATCTATTTAGTTGGCTAGATAAATACTTCTAAAAACTTTATATATAGATTTATAATTTTAAAAAAAAATTAGAAACATATTATAAATATTGTTGACCTATTTGCAGAACAACATAGAGAATTCTTTATTAAAGATCAAACTATAAATATTCTTATTAGAAATAAGTTTTAAATATTATTTACTATTGCTTATATCACTAACAATCCCTTTGTTATAGTTTTTATGAAAAATCTTCTTGAAATATAATACAAATATAAACTAAAATTAAAAAAAAATTTAAAAAAACAAATTTTTTTTTTTTTTTTTTTTTTCGCTCTTAAGCAGCCACGCTAGTACTTTATTAAGATTCTTGTAACTATATACAATAACTACATAGAATTTTCCCAATA
>CAJVQA010010316.1:0-11464 GCA_910591915.1 Cetraspora pellucida | reverse complement strand
TGTAGTTTAAAAATCTTTAATGTAATTACTTTTATTACTTAATAAAGTTTCTACTTTGGCATAACAAAAAAAAAAAAAAAAAAAGTAACAGATTTTTTGCTATTAAAGAAAAAAAAGAAAACTCAGAAACAGTATAAGTTTACTAGAACAACTTCTTAGAAAAGCTGTTTATCAAAAATATCAAAAGGCTTTTCAAAAAGTTTTAGAAAGTTTTCAGAAAAATTAAAAACTAACTGTGATTCTGAAAAGCTAATCGATCAACATGTAAACAAACCACATAATAAACAATTACAAAAGTTAGAGTAAACAAACAGATAAACAAAGCAATACATGTTCAAGCACTCAACTAATACAGAATGTGATTACTAAATAAGGCACTGCAAACAAGAGCATATATAGTTATTAGATTAGTAATTAGTTTAAAAAATTCTAGAACAAAATTAGATTTAAGTTAAACAAACAACTAATAACAAAATAGCAATAGCAGAAATTAAAGATTTGTATAATCTAAATCAAAGAACAATAGTAGAAAAGCATGCCTGCTTAAATAAACAAAAAGAGCATATTGCAAAAATAGATATAAATATAGCAAACTTCTTAGGAACAAGTAACCCAGTACAGGTATATATTATAAAAGTTTTAGTAAACAAATATAGAGAAGTGTATAGAAATATTACCAAGAAAAAAATTACAACAATAAAGGAAAAGGTTTTAATTAACTAAAAGAGAAAAGAAAATAAAAACAATATGCAAGATGTAATATATGTTAGTAAAGAAAAAGAACAAAATATAAAGACAAGAATGAAGTTTAAACTATCAATGTTATAGCTAGTAAGTTATAGAACTTGTATAAAAAGAAAGAAAATAATAGTGGAAAAAGAAATTGATAACTTAAATAAGAAAAAGGAAAAAAAATTAAACAACAAAGCAGCAAAAGGTAAATTTCAGCAAAACAAAGACAAAATAAAGCTAAAAGTACTAGTAATACAATTAATAGTTTAAGAAAGCAGTCTAAAACAAAGGTACTTAGAAGAAGAAATAAAAATAATAAATAAAAAAAGAGATAATAGAGCTAATAAATAAGCAGAGGTTTTCTTAAATGAAACTAAAAAAAAAATGCTTGAAAATTTAAATAAAGCAAATATTAAAAATAAAGTAGCACTATTAATGACAGAATGTGATATACATAATTTAAGAAAAGAAAAATCAAAAAGACTAATGCTTTTAACAAACAATAATAGAACACAAATGAGCATATTAGTAAAAAAAAGAAAGAATTTAGAAAACAGATTATATGAAAATATCTATGCATCAAGATGGGCATCTAAAGATATAAGTGACTCTATATGGTCTACTAAAAACAAATCAAAAAACTTAGAACAAAAGGAGGTGCTAAAGCAAGAACAAAAACAAAATAAACAACCCAATGAAAGAATTTATTTAACAATAATATTAGCAATTTGGAATTTGCCAAAAAATGCAAAATATGAAAGAGTAATACATTGTTTAAGTTTCTATAAAAAAACAAGAATACTTAAATAGAGAACTCTAAAAAAGACAAAAGCTGTATTAGTTCAAATCACAGATTGGGACCAGCAAAAACTGAATTCACTAGCATTAAGCTGATTAGTATATTTTGAAAAAGGATTGATATGTAGAATTATATCAGAAAGATTCAATTCTGAAATATTTGAAAAAAAAGAAAACACAAGACAGCATTACAAGATATTTCAAAAACAGCATTAGAGTTAATCTTGTTAAGACAACTAAAACCTTTAGAAGATAAGACATTATTTATACCAAACAACAATAATAGTAACAAAAGAAGTATAGCTTTTGCATGTTTTGAATCTGAAGAAGCTTGCCAAAAGATGAAAAAAAAACACTTTATTATTATAACAAGTTGTCTTGATATGAAGGAAAATAAGCATTAAAAAAAGAAAAAATAGAGCCAAGTAAACTAGACTAAGAAAACACAGAAATATATTATAATAAAAAACAAGAAAGAAGACTAAGTTTTTTTCAAGACATCTATAACTTTAAAAATAAGAAGCCAAAGGCAATTAAATCTAAAATAAATAAAAGAAAGAAAGAAAAGCAAAAAGAAGAAACAAGAAACAATACAAAGCAAAAAGAAAAAATATTAATTATATAATAAATTGAAGAGAATTAAAACATATTGCAAAAAATATTAAAGAAACTTAACAGTTTAAACAATAGGCAGGTAAATCCTACCTATAGCTTCTGAAAAGTGCCTCAGTTAAATCAAAAAACCAGAATACAGAGAGAATATATACTTCAAAAATATTAGAAAATAGTAAAAAAGTTCTCTCTAATCAAGAATTAATATACAAAGAAGTATTACTAATAGAGTCAATTAAAAAAAACAACTTGGAACTAAACATTATATGCCATAATATTAATGGAATAAAAGTAATAACCACAAAATAAAATTAATATATAAATAGGTTTTAGACAATAAGATTGATATACTAGGTTTGGCAAAAACAAATATTAGCAAAAAAGAAGGTTTTTTTATTGCAAAAGATCTGAGCAAATATAAAAGTTTCTAGTTAAATTCAAATGCATCAAAAAAAAAAGACTTAGGAGTTGGAATACTAGTAAAAGAAAGATGAAAAAACACCTTAGGCAAATAGATAGAGTTAATAAATATATGATAGTAGCAAACTTTATATTCAAGCAACTGAAACTTATGATTATAATAATATACATGCCATCTGACAATAAAAAAGATCAGAAAAGAATCTAAAAGTCAATTATAAAAAGATATATTAAAAGAACTTACTGAACACAAATAATAAATATGGGTAACTTAAGCTGCATTATTAATCTAGAGCTAGATAGGTTTAATATTTTAAAATATAGCTTTTTTAAAAAAGAACTAATTCTAAAATAACTAATTGGTCAGAATTTCAAAGACTCTTTCAGAATAGAAAATTCAAGAAATAAAAAATTTTTATAGATAAACTGAGAATCAAGTACAAGAATTGACCAAATTTAGATGACAGAAGAGCTTGCAAATGAACTCATCAATGCAGAGATTCAAGATATGTCTAATTGTATGAATAGTGACCATGATGCAGCAGTTGCAAAATTGGAAATAAATCACATAACTGCATTGGCTCAAAGTGTCAAAACTCAAGAAGTTAAAACAATATTGAACAATTTTCTATATTAAAAAGCAGCAAAAGAGAATTAGAAAAAATCTATAGAAGAGTTAGACAGAATGTTTAAAAACAAAAACCTAGTACAAAAAATAAAAAAAAGTAGGTTGAAACATATAGAAAAGTCTAAAGAAAACTTAAATAAAATATAAAAAGTTATAAGTAGAAGTATATTAGAAATAGCAAGAAAGATAATATTGAAGAAAAAGTTCTAAATATTACTAAAAACAAAAAGAACAATAAAGCAAAGAAATCTGAGTTGACTAAAGCATTATCACAGCTAGAAAGATGAATTAGCTTAGGAAAAAAAAATATCAAATTGGGTTTGATTTCAAAAAATATAAAAGACTTTAATATTATAGCAGAATATATAAACAAGCAACATAAAACCAGCATAGAAAAAATTACAAAGATATTAACAAAAGAAATAATCTCTAATTTATATGACTGGTAGAAGATTCTGTATAAAAGAAAAGCAAAAAAGATAGAAAAACAAAGGCTAAAGAAAATAGAGCAAAATATTGAAAGAAGATATCAAATAATTAATAGCAAGCAAGGAAGAATGTTAATAAATCTATTAGACAAACCATTAAATAAAATAAGAATAGACGACTTGTTGAGCTGGAAGACTTGAATAGAAAGCTGATAACAAACCTACAAGAGGTGCTTAAAAAGACAAAAAAACATTTTTGAAAATTAATGAAATTTGATATAAATAGCTAAATTAGAATATTATAAAAAAAAAATGACTAGAAATGTTATCAGAACTTAAAAATAATACAGCCTAGGTATGTTAGAAATTACCTATATGCTAATCAAAGTGGCTAGCAATCAGACCCAAAAAATCTTTAAAAGGCTAATAAAAATATACATCAAAACAGAGTTAATATTCAGAAAATAGAAGATATCACAAATTTATCTCATACCAAAAGACTTAGATTGGCAATATAATCTAAATAATATAAGACTAATAGCATTGCTAAAAACTTTGCAAAAATATACAACCAAAATATTTACTAAAAGATTGATGCAAATATTTTGTAAAAAAAATATATTAAAAGGACCAAACTTTGCAGAACTGTTAGGCAAGTCAACAGAAGAGCCAGTATACATTATTAATGCAATAATAGAAAATGCAAAAGATAACAAAAAAGAACTTTGGCTAGTATTACAAGATATAAAAAAGGCCTTTAATTCAGTATCATTAGTAGCATTAGATTTGGCACTTAAAAAACTTAAAATTTCAAAAACAACAAGTATTTTTATTTTAAATTTGTTTGAAAATTAACAATCAAAAATCATTACAGACTTAAAAACAACAGAAGTCTTTGAGATTAAAGATGATATCAAACAAAGTAAAGTAATTTTATCTCTAGTATGAAAAATATTTTATAACCCATTATTAAAAAGAATTCAAAGTAATACAAGTCTAGCTATATATTATGACTTTATACAATAATAGCATAAAGACTATGATGCAAAAAAAAAAAAAATAAAGACAAGCTGTAGTAGTATATGCAGATGATACAATATGGGTTGCATTAAGTAAAAGACAAATAGAAAAAATTATTAAAATAGCAGAAGATTTCTTTAACTTAAATGATATACAAATTAATGAAAAAAACTAAACTTATTATGATGAACACCAAAGAAGAAGAAAAAATAGAATAATCTTTTTTGGCTAAGAGTAGATTCAGAAAGAGAATGAAAATAAAATTATATGATTTCTAGAAATTTGGCTAAATTGCAAACTTAAAGAATCAATAATAAAGTTAAGAGCTAAAAAAATAATACTAACATTTGTAAGGGGTCTAAACCCAAAAAAGCTAATGATCAACTAAATATTATATATTAACAACATGTGCATTATATTCAAGTTGACTTACATGCTACAAACAACAAAACTATCAAAAAACACAATAATTAACATACATACACTAAGAATTAGTCTGACAAAAAGAAAAATAGAAATTACAAGATCTGTAAGAAATAGCATAACGTATCACAAAAACCTAGATAACTTTAACTTATTATAGGACCAGTTACTGCTTAAGCAAATTATCAGTTTGCATAATCGACTCAATGCAGCAGATCTAGAAGAAGCAGTAACCAATATAAGAATAGAAGATAATTTTTATTTAATAGAAGCATCTAAAAACATGTAGCAAAAAATATTCCTAGAGTAAGCACAAAGTTGTGAAAAAACAATTTGGCATATTTAACAATGCTAAGAGCAAAAAAACTACAATTTGTTTTGAACTTTAATTATGAAAACCCAAATTTTAATAAGAAAAGTATAAGAATATATAAAATTTTAGAAAAAAACTTTACACCAATAGTTACATATATATTAAAAGAATTAGGTATTATGTTTGTGCATCAGTTAATTGACAAAGAAGAAAACAAAATGATTATATAGCAGCAATTAAATTTCCTAAAAAGAGGCAATACCAAAAAAAGATCAGTAAAGTAGTTCAAAGTTCTAAAAATGAAAATAATAGAAGAGCCAAGTTGCAGGATAGTAAAGCCAAAATTTAAAATTGCAGCTTCAAACAAATAACAAATTAAAGCACAAGTAGAAGAACTATTAGATAATGCAAGATAAAAAAATTGGGTAGTTATGAACAATATACTATTCTATAAAAAAAAAAGAAGTATTAGTAAGAAGAGTAGTAGCTAGAATGTCTAAAATAATACAAGTCAAACACTGAAAGACAATTTACCAACCAGAAAGACAAAAAACAATATTAGAAAAATGTTGGAGCTACAAATATAAAAACAACAGTACTGGTAATAGTTGTAAAAGAAAATACAAAAAACAGAAAATTTATAGAATAATTACAAGATATACAAATAAAAAAAATATATGGCAACTAGAAATTAACACAAATATGTTAGATTTTATTGTAAAAGAAAAAGATTACAAAATCTCCAACTCTAAAAGTTATTTAAAAAAGATTTGTATAGAAAACAAAGACATCAGCTGCCATCTTATCAAAAAAACATCTATAATAGTTGATAAGAAAAATGATATAAGTGGGTAGACAGTAAAGCCCATTTACGTAAAAGGCCAAGATAATGATAGTTAGACTCAATGCACAGGGCAGACTATGGTACTTTGCAAGGCTGTGAGAGCTGAGCATATGGTGATTGACCCTGTAAAAGACAACTTCACAAGATCATTTCCAACATCTTTAACCTCATATGATCTTGATATATGTTATAACAAATTTCTTTCCTACTACAATATTCCTCTACTTCCTTATAACCAAATCATTCAAACTCTTATACAACATATTGACAAGCATAACTCCAACAAAACCATTACTAGTATAACATTTTCTGTTAATAATAATTATAATAAAACTCATATATATCTTCCTAATAACTTACTTTTATCTAACCATATTATTATTTCCTCTTATTTTCTTCCTAAGTTCTACAATCTCCTTCTTAAATTATACTTCTCTAACTCTATTCCTATTTTATTAGATACATTTACACAAAATATATGTGATTTATATCTTAAAATTACTACACATAATGTTAGAGGTTTTAATACTATAACTAAAAAAGAAGCATGACAAAACTATTGTCTTCACAACAATATTGACATTGCTTGCATTACTAAAACCAAGATAGCTAACAACAATAACCTTCATTTTTACAACAACAATTTATTTACTTACTTTTGGGCTAATTTAAATAACTTAGCTAAAGGCACTGCCATCATGATTCATAAACATTTATAATTACATATACATAACTGCTAAACACATCCTAGTAAAGCAGTTGCTCTGGATCTTTTTTTCAAAAGTGAAACCAAACTGTGTATTATAGCTGTTTATCTTTCTTTAACTAATATGCACAAATGTAATGAAACACAAAATACAATTATCACATGAATTCAACAAGCTCAACAACTTAACTTTCATCTTATACTACTTAGTGACTTTAATACACATGATGACATTAATAGTTTATCATCTAAATTCCAACTTATTAATTATCTATATAACTCCAATATGTTTGATCTTGGTGCACATGTAGATAATAAATATTATACATGGTTAAACAATACTAGTCAAAGTTATATTGACTATATTTGGACTGACTCATTTAATATTCAATTTTTTCTCTTATATAAACTTGATGATAGCAACTCCTCTACATTTAGTGATTACTCTATCCTTATATCTACTTGGACCTTTACAAATGCATATAGCAAACCATCATGACATCATACTGGCATTAGCTGTAGAATTTTTAACTACAAGGCTATGTTATCAGAAAAATAGACAGAATTCTCAGACCTTCTTTCTCACAATCTCAACCTATACAACACTCTACTTAATAGCAATACTAATAAAAGCATTAAAACTACTTAACACAAAATTGAACATGCAATCATTAATACTACAACATACTCTATTTCTAACAAAATAACTCGTAAATGTAGCTACAACTATCAATACTTTTCATATTCTACACTACTTTACTTATCATTAAAGGAGCTTGGACATTTAATTAAAATTGTTAAAAGTTCTAATAACAATCCTAATATTGAACTAATTAATATTAAAGTTCAGATTATTAACAATAGATCTAAATGTAATCTTCAAGTTCTTACCTTATATGATGACTTATATAACTGAATTCAATATGTACAAGACATATGAAAGCAACTCTATCATGCTTGTCATGTTGAAAACTCACTATTACTTCGACAACAAATACATCAAGCTACTAAAAAAAAATGTGAAACTCTTGTAACACATCTTAAACAAGCTATTAATAGCATTTTTAACCATTATAAATCTTCAATCTATTTCTCCAATATCAAACTTTTCAACCAACTAATTACAGAACCAAACCTTATTAAACAGCATATACAATCTTACTTTTGTAACTGGACAGCACATCAACCAATTGATCAATACTTGTTTGATGACTTTTGGTATACACAATATCAACCTCAATCACATATTAACATCCAGTGATACAACTCTTTTGACTCTCCTATTACTGAAGAAGAAGTTTTTCAAACTATATCAAAACTTTCAAATGGAAAAGCTTGTGGTCCTACAGGCATTAGCTATAAAATGCTTAAACATGCAGGCATTACCTGTATTAAAGCTATTACTGCTTTACTTAATCACTATCTTACTTCAAGTCAGATTCCTAAGCAATAGAAACACAGCCCTATAAGAAAAGTGGTCTGGGCATTTGTCCAGGTTGGTATGGGTTTGTCTGAATAGGCACATGTTACAGGGCACATAAAGGTATAAAACATGAACTAGATCATACAGAATGGCATGTATGTTACATTTTACAGTATTGGCATATATGTTGTATAAGCATGTTTTATGAACATTTATTATTGGCTTGTTTTGGCACGGGTTATAATTTACATGCATACACGTGCTATATATGTAATGACAGGATAGATAATATGTACATGCATGTTTTATAATATAATAGCAAGTAATGTTTGTGCATGATCTATAGGACTGCATAAAGGGGATGTTGTGAGTATATTATATAGAATGGCATATGTAGACAGATTATTAATCATTTAAATAATATTAAATTGTGTTTTGTAAATGTTTCAACAAAAATTACTCAAGAATATCTCTTTATTTTGAAATTTCTTAATCTAATCAATACAGAAGAAAATCTTTTAGTAAATGTCATAAAATATTTATTTCACAAACTATCTAAAATCTTTGCAGTTAGTAATGTAAACTTGGATTTGTTTGCGTATTGAAAGTATTTGCCATTTTAAGTTAATTCAAAATCAACTAAGTTAATTCAGAATCTGCTAATATTCTTATAACCACCTACAACTTATATATATTATATAGTTAATATATAGTATATGTAAAAAAATTATTTTATTTCTGCCTCAATAATAGACTATTTATTTATCTAAAAAAAAAATTTACATATCTAAATGATTTGTCTTATTTATGACATATGAATATTTTGCTAATTTTAAAAAATCTACACATCTTCATATCATTGATATATTTACAAACTCATATTCACCAAATTCTTCAAAATCATATAAGTTATATAATCCTTTTTACACATTTTTTGCATTGTGAATATATGCAAGTAATTGATATTTTCCTTGAAACATATAATAAAAATAAAATTGCACACAACCAAAATATTTTTGCAATTCATACTTTTCAGAATCTTTTGACCTAGCAATATTGACTTCAAGTTCATACTTTTTTAAATGTATAAATTACAGATAAGTAAAAGTTTTAAATATATAAATATATTTATTTTAATTTTAATAAGAATTACTGACTATTACACATAAATTTTCACATGCATCAGCTGCTACTTTCAATATTAAAGAACCAAGCATATAACCTTCTTTTGTTCATAATTTGGAATATTTTACTTCCTAGTCATTTAACTTATATAATAATATATTAATACATTAATTAATGTTTTTAATAATAAAATTTATATAAAATTAAACTTACTTCTGCAGTATATCTATCTAAATTAGCTTTATAAAAATTTGAAAATGCTATAAATTCTATATTATTTAAAGTATAATCTAATTTAGGTGCCCAAAGTTCTTTTCTACTATTTTAATCCAAACAACTTGTTGTAGATAATATTGTTTAGTTGGATTTAAAGAAAAAATTTTTGTATAGATAGTTGGCACAAAGCGAAGATGATAAAACTGATCTAGTAATAAAACATTATTTATTAAATTCTTATATGGATGCAGGCTAGATTGTACCATCAGTTGTAGCATTCTACATAACCATTCTATTGGATATTGCCAATATACCTAACACGGCTCACAAGTTTTGATACAGGCTTATATATGAAGCAAATAATGGAAGGTAATTTGAAATGCTGGCAAGTGCTTTATATCTTTGTCAACATATAATCTAATATATTATAAATTAGGGTATTCTCAAAAACTTCTCTCATTAAATTCAATAAAGAATCTGAATAGCTAGTTTGATTAAACAAACTAATCAGATTCTTTATTAGATCAATTGAGAGAAGTACTTAAGAATGCCTTTAATTTTAAATAAATAGTTAATTTAAAAAGAATAAAAAAGTAATATTTTCACACCCATACTAGATTTTACTATATCATGCTATTTATTATAGAGCATATTAAATTATAATACTATAAAATTTAAAGATCAGTATATAATACACACTTTAAAAAATCATAATTAAAGTTACAAATATTTTAAAATATCTTATATAAAACTATTATTTATGCTCTCTTATTTAAACAACAAAAATTATAACAGAGTAAATAATATTCAATATACTTAATCATGCGATTGTAAAAATATAACAGAATCTAATATAAGTGTGATTAAAAATAAAATATTATAATACCTAGTATATGATCTAAAAAATGCTCAGAAATTTTTATCTAAATATTGTAATTGTTCATGCATAATTGTTTTTTTAATAAGAATTTGGGCAGCTTCTACAAATAAATGCCAGTTATCTACAAAACTATTATAATGAAAAGATTAATTATATATAGTTTTTACTAAACTAAGACTATTTGAATTTGTAAATTCATTTAATATTCTCTTTCTTCCTTGAGTAACTGCTTTTTAAATTAAACAAGCCAATTACAGCATTTAAATTATTTTATATATTTATATTTTGCAGTTTAATTAATGCTTATTTAAAATTCTTCTCACTCCCTTCTTGAACCTGAATTCAAATAAGGAACATTAAATGAATCTTCAAATTCAACAGCCTTTTATTATGAAAATGTTGTATTAAAGGTATCAAATATAAGCAAGTCCAATTTACCCAATCCTCTGTTTTAAATGCATTTGAATGTTTAGCAATATTCAATAGAGGCCGACCAAATTCTGATGGCATTGCTTTTTTTATTTGTTTCCATTATATATCTAATATTTTTCCAAATATTTTTAGATAAGATTTGTGGATTGATATTAGGATTGTTTAAAGTTTTGTTAGAGTAAAATGTTCCAGACTAGTGTTTGTACATTGCATTGCAGCACCTTCAAATACTAAGTGCATTATATCCAATAGAAAAGAATCAGGAAATTGTATAGCCTTTAATTTAAACAGAATACTTTCTCCAGTTATATCTAATAAATAGTTGTATAAAATATTAAATACTTAAATAAAAAAATTAAAATAAAAGTTATTATTTAAAGCATTCTTAAGTAACTCTTTTAATTTTAATTCATTGTACAAATTGTAAATCTTAAATTTTAACCAAAATAAAATAATTTTGATAA
>CAJVQA010010315.1:0-11465 GCA_910591915.1 Cetraspora pellucida | reverse complement strand
TGTTCATCCTTTTCAACTCCAATTCCATGTTGATAACAATATCCAACAATAATTGTTCCACTAGCGTCACCCATCTCCGCAGATTTTTGATAATAAATGAATGCCTTATGTTCATCCTTTTCGACTCCAATTCCATTTCGATAACAATATCCAAGTCGACTCATTGCACCATTATGTCCCATCTTTGCAGATTTTTGATAATAAATGAATGCTTTATGTTCATCCTTTTCAACTCCAATTCCATGATAATAACAAAATCCAACGCTATTTGTTCCATTAGCATCATCCATCTCTGCAGATTTTAACTCCAATTCCATGATGATAACAAAATCCAACGCTATTTGTTACATTAGCATCACCCATCTCAGCAGATTTTTGATAATAAATGAATGCCTTATGTTCATCCTCTTCAACTCCAATTCCCTTACGATAACAATATCCAACATTAAATGTTCCATTAGAATCCCCCATCTCTGCAGATTTTTGATAATAAATGAATGCTTTACGTTCGTCTTTTTCAGCTCCAATTCCATTATGATAGCAATATCCAACATTAGATGTTCCATTAGCATTTCCCATCTCAGCAGATTTTTGATAATAAATGAATGCTTTATGTTCATTCTTTTCAACTCCAATTCCATTGAGATAATTATATCCCATCTCACTTAATTTCGACGAATTTCCTTGACCCATTTTTTTTAAACTGTATGAGAAAAAGAGGAACCGGATTTGTACAATAAACTTTAATTCATGTTACATTGAAATAATTTAAAATTCGTGTAACCAACACTATCGAGTCAGTTAGTTTACGTACGTACTTAGTTAATTGCAAATTCAGAGTTGTTAAGCTATTCCTCTCTACTAAAATATCACAAAATTCATGTAATAAACCCGAATTATTAAAACCGGTTCCAACTTCTAATCGGATTTAATAATTCGGGTTTATCACGTGGGCTTTGTGATATTTTAGAAATTTATCCAATTAAATTTTAATAAATTCTAAAATATCATGTGATAAATCTGAATTATTAAATCCGGATCCAACCTCTAGTCCTGACAGTAATCTTTTTGTTATCTAAAATTTAATTGTTATAAAGTTAAGAATCACATCGAAATGATTAAGAAAAATACTTTTTACTAGCAAATCATATTCAGGAAGCCGTTCGAAAAATTCAACGATCTAATTTAGCTGATTTACATTCCCGCTAAAAAGTAATTACCATTAGTCATTAATGTTAGATGTCATTTTAAATTCCGTGATTATATATATTGAGAGGTTTAAAATTATGAAATAAAACGCGATATTCTGGCTTTTATAGATTATATAATTTTGTCTATTCAAAAAATCTATCGATATTGCTAATTTATTTTTTAACGATTATGCTGTATGCCACGTCGCCATTACTACAATTTATAGCTTAATGATCTTTACGTATGGAAAGTAATGACAACCGTCACTTCTGTTTTTTGATTAAATGCAATATCACATTTGGTTTTTTTGATTAGAGATTCCATTTTGTAATATTTGTAAAATTTGCTGGACGCTAGGTATTTTGTGGAGATAAACTTGCCTTGGTATGGTATGAATTACAATTTCGTTTTGGGAAGTTTTAAGAACAAGGAACCCAGTGATATTTTCACGATCATCACATCACATGATTAAATGCTAAGTACCCTAGCCATGGCGAAAACGAGTGACTTCCCCTGCGGCACCCACAAAATTTGTCACCTGCACATGACCATAGTTACACAAAATGGATTAATTTTTTTAAATGCGCCAAATACCGCTTTCACTTTACATTGCAAACTTTTAAACCAGTTTTTTTTCTATCTTGGTCAGTTGGATAATTAATATATATTTTTGCAAAAGTACAGTACCCTCAGAAAGTATATCACGGTTACACAACAATCTTAGCATAAATTTATGCAAAAAGTATATACGTACGTAGTAATATATTATCTGAATTTGTATATCATTTTTATTAATTTACGTCAAGATTTTTGTGTAACCGTGATATACTTTCTAAGGGTACTGTACATACAAGCTCATGTTGAATTAAAAAAATATTTAATTTATTTAAAACTTTATAGTAAAATTTATGTTTAAATTTTTACAATGGTGACAGTTATCTAATGTTGTAAAAAAATTTTTTTTGCAATACTATTAAAAAAATGATTAAAAAACAAAACATTAAATAAAAAAATTTTTTAAATGTTTTATTTTCTCATTCACTATATAGTTTACTACAATTATTATAGTATTATAAATGAATTTATACACACATGTATATATAAAATAGAGATTCTAAAACATTATTAATTACAAATTAAATTGAATTTCTAATATTATTAATTTATAAAAATATTTAGTTTAAATAATTTTTTTAAACTTTTAAAAAAAATTTTATAAGATAAATTGTAGTAAATGATATAAAAATAGTAAATGATATAAAAATAGTAAATGATATAAAAATAGTAAATGATATAAAAATAGTAAATTTAATTGTAAAAATTATTAGAAGTTAATATAATTTTTTTATAAAATTGGTATACAGCTAGCTTAAAATAAAAAGTTTTATATACCAAGTAAAACTTTTTAAGTTTTTAATAAAAATTATAAAACAAGTTATTTTAGTTCTAATAGCAGTATAATTATTCAAATTACCAGCATCAAAATGCTTTTTAATTACTATTCTACAGAATTTAATGTCTAAATTAAGAGAAAAAATTTTCTTGCTTACTAGCAAGTTAAGAAGATTTTAAGAAATATGTTAAATTATTATATATAAACTACTCTTTCACAAGACTATCTAATAACTATATTATTTCTTAAAAATAACTGTCTCTAGATCTAGCAAATCTAAAAATGTTTAACTTTGTATTTCCTTAACAGAGTACAAAAAATGTTAATACTTTTATGAAAGTATTTTACAAATTTATAATATTCTAACATCACTGTTACAAGCATACTGTAACTTCAACTATATAGATCTTCTAAACTGTCTAAGAATTCCAAATTAATCATTTTAGTTAACTTGAACTTATTAATATCAATTTTCAAAAAACTAAGCATTATAGTCAAAGTATTATAAGAGCATTGCTATTTTTATGATATATTTTAGTTTTAGATTAAAATAGAAAAGAAAGAAAAACAACCAAAAATTAGATCAATTTTACTCAAATTATTATCAACAATTGAACAACTTCAGTAGTTTTTATACAAAAATAGATTACTAATATAAACATCTTAGTATAAAAATATTATAGCATTTAATTAGTAATAAAAACTCTTAGACAATATTTTACTTATTATTCATTATTAGAATACATATTTGATCTTGTGAATCTATATGAACTATCTTTTAAGATTTTTGACCAACCAGAAAAAATAACAATTACATATATACAAATGTTTGATACAGAAGCAAATACTAGTATAGACTATCAATAAGTACAAGTCTTTATATAAATAATCTGATTTTAGTAGACAATAAGAATAAAACAAAAAAATTAAATTAAATATAAATAAAAAAATCAATATAACTATACAAAATATTAAAGACATTAACAACATACTAAAAATACAAAACTGGATTGAACACTATGTAGAATCAGACTTATATATAATTTTTATTATTAAAACTAAATTAAAAAATTTAGTAACAAAATCTTTTACTAATCTCTTCTAAAAAATATATACATCTAACTTTCTATTATATAACTCAAACCAAAAAGAAGCTAGACTGAGAACAGTCCTAAATAGTTTGCAATCAATTTAGTTTTATATATATAATATCAATATTTTATTAGATACTGTAATTTGTATTAATTTTTTTTTTCAAACAATAATAAGTTTAATATTATCTTAATCTATCTTTTTTTAAATTATTTTTTACTTCTAAGACATACACAATTCCAAATATTTTTCTAGAGTATTAAGACCAAATTTTAAAATTAGTATTTATTTATTATAGATAATTTTAATGCAAATTAGTATAGAAAAAACAACTTTAAATTTTACTAATATAAATGCTATTAATCTAACTAGTTTACAGACTTTCACATCATCCAAATACTTACTTGGCATGGTCTTATTACAATTAGTTAAATAGATAATTTCTAGATTTTTTTAGATATACTCTTAGTTTTTAATTCATTAATACTAATTAATATTATCTATATAACAAACAGTAATATTATATACTAAACATAACATGGCAGACCAACTTTTAGTTGCAAAAAGCTTTTAGAAACAAAAAAAATAAAAAAATATATTTATATAAAAAAATAACAGTAAATATATAAAATAAATTTGCAAACTCAATAAATATATTTTTTAGTTTTCAACAAACTTTCTTATTAAGCATAAACAAAGACAATATTAATAAAACTTAAAATTACTAAACAACAAAAATAAAGCAAACAATAAACAAACATATTCTTTATACTTTACAGCCTTACAGCTATTTTTTGTTATATTATTTAAAATAACAAAACTTTATTCAGTTTTAAAAAATATTAACAAATACATTTGTAGCATTTATCAAATAGAGCAACAGACACAGTAGTTCAGGCCAATTATTATTTATTAAAAGTAGTTATCTTAGCAGAAATTAGTATTATTCTTATTATTTAGAAGGAATTTGCTTTTTTATAACCAAATACTATAGATTAAATTAAATAATATAAATATGCAATTTAGCAAGCATGTAATTATAAAAAAAAATAAAACCAAAATAAACATATTAAGTTTTATATAAACTACAAATACTCTAACTTTAAAAATAACAATAGTCAGATATTAAATAGTATTTAATAAAGATAAGCAAAACCAATTAGTTATAAAAAAGTTATTATATCTAACAATATTATTATTAATTAAAAAAAGATTAAAGAGACTGTATATACTCATTTCAAAAACTAAACCAAAAACAATTATTTTACAATACATTATGAAAAGAATAGAAACTATTTTATTTTCTACTTTAACATATATAAAATAATATTTATAACACTTTTTTTTTTACCTATTTCAACTACTGAAATAATGCAAATAATAAACTCAGTTTTAAAAGAAAAAGCAACTAAACCTTTTGAAATTGCAAATAAAGTTTTTTAGTAACTGTTATTCTTAGTTTTTTCAATTTTATTAAACAAGTTTAACAGCTGCATAATACAAAAATTAGTTACAAACTAATAGTTACAAGCTAATATATAACCAATCTTCAAAAAACAGCAATATAACTATAATTTAATATTACTATTCTATTATATTAATAGACTACATTAAAAAATATTACAAAAATTTAATAAACTATTTAACAAACATTTTGATTTACAATTAAGTGCTCTCTGTTTATAACTTTATAGTCTTCTCCTATCAATCAATATTTTAACCAATTTCTTAACTTATCTATATTCTAGAAATACTACTACTAACCAAAAAAAGATCTGAATTCTGTCACAGGATATGTCAAAGACTTTTAACTTAATTTATATACCAACTCTATGCAAGCTTTAAAAAGAATATATATATAATAATACTTTCCTAAATACATTCTCTCTAAGTGCACATCCTCTCTAAGTGCATACTATAGTCTAGTTTTAAGCTTGAAACTTAGTGCTAAGTGCATACCTCTATGTTTTGCACATGCATAAGTTTTTATAATTCAGACTTATACTTATATTTCATAAATGCATATATGTAATTTTTAGCTAATAAAATTCAAGATTGTATTTACTAGTCAAGTCACAAGTATAGTAAAACCTTAAGTGTATTCTCTTTAAGTACATACTAAATCTCAGTTTTAAGCTTGAAACTTAATGCTAAATATACTTTCTAATCTCTGCATATTATATGATTATACAGCTTGAACCTATATATAAACACTCTATAAATGTATGCATATAATTAAAATAAATATTTTATTAATTAAAATGATAGATTTGTCAAATATTTTTGAAAGAAAAAAAAAGAAAAATATAAAAAAAAAAAACTAAAAAGATATAAAATAAATAATAAATTAATACAAAAGATTATAAAAAAGACATGAAATTTTATTAATTATAGTAATAGAATAGAAAAAAAATACTAATTCTATAAATGCACACCCTCTCTAAATGCATACTATAGCCTGGTTTCAAAGTGTGCACTTAGAAAGATTTTGCTGTATCTAACAAACAATTAATCTGTTATTATATTTGCTTTATTATTATACAAACAAAGTAATTACTAGTTTGAGACTAATCTAATTCTAGTTTGTTAAAAATAAAATAGATTAAGAAGAAACAATCTTACTGCTTTTCTTAAAAATTTATTATAACTTACTAATATCTAGAATTTATATAAAATACTAAAGAGATCTCATTCATTTACTCAAAAGAAATTTATACTTTAGTAATGATATATATAGATAATTTACTTTGAATTGTATTTAATAAAACTTTTTTTGTTAATATTCTTCTTATAGCCTTTTTTTTTTACAAATTTGTTAATATAAAAATTAATTTTACAAAGTCAACCTTAGTAACAAACTTAGTAGATTCAAATAACTATATAATTTTTAAAAATAAAAAACTAATAGTAATTGCTAATAGAACACTATTTAAATATTTAGAAGCATAGCTTTTACTAACAAAAAACTAGTACTTGTTCAGAAAAAAATTATGATCAAAGTAGTAATCAATTTAAAAAAGGTACAATTTGCTTATATAACAAAAAAATAAGCAATCTATATAATAAATAGTGTTATTATTTTATATCTTCTTTACAGATTGCATTTTATTTTTTTCTTAAACACACAACTTAACTTACTTAATAAGTATGCACTCATTTAGTTAAGCACAAAGCAAGGCTGTCTCAAGGAGTTTCTAACTCATTTTTATTTAATACAGATATTTATATTTTAAATAATTAGCTTAGACTTAACTTTCTTTTTTGGCAATAATACTTTAAAAAAATTTAAATCATCATAATTTTGACTAAAGTTGTAACTGCAATAATTACATAACTTATAACTTTTTAATATTTTTATTTTTACTTAAACCTTTAACCATTTTAGCTTTACAGTTTAATATACAAACTAGTCAAATAGTGCTTACATTTTATGTTTTAAATTTGTAGATTTTACAAAGTAATAACAACTAGTTCAGCCCAAAAACTTTTATTAAAATCTCAATAAACTAAATTCTTTTAAATCATTCTAGAGCTCTATACTTTAAGAAAAAGCTAAATAATCATAACATTGTTAGTATAGCACAATTTCTAAATACAACCAACTTAGAGCTTCTAGAATAAAACAATTTTTATCATAATATTAAGAAGATATTAAGAAAGTACTGCCTATATTAGTTTCTTATAGTTCAAGACTTAATAGCAATCTTAATTAATTTCTTTTTAACATTTTTACACTTGAACTCTTATACTTTGTCTTAATAGAATCCTACTAAAAAAAAATAGATGATTACAAACAAATTAATTATTGAAAAAATATATAATTATATTACTAAAGTTCTCAAAACTTAGCAATATATTCTAATGCCAAACAATATACTATTATTCTGTCAGAACTGCAGTTTAAAAAATTAATTATACTATTCTAAGTATTGCTACTTTAATGTAATAATATTACTATATAATATACAGATAAACTGCAAAAAAATCTATTTAGACAGACATAAGTAATATTTAAAAATTATATTCTATTAATATTTGTAACTCAAAAGCCAATTCAAATTGCAAACCTAATATAAGAAAAACCTTATGTTTCTTTACAAATCTTTTGATCAGTCTTTGAAAAACAATAATAGAAGTTAACTTTAATGCTAAAATATTAAACAATAATTTACATATAATAGCAAAATATTATATATAAAACTCTAATATCTTGTTTAGCTACTTTACCAACTAATAGCCTTTATGCACAAGCACAATACTTAATTTACTAAACTTTGTTCTTATTACAATCAATTTATATATTGCAATAAAAATCTATACAAATAATTTTACCTTTACTAATTTTGTCAGTCTGGTATCTTCTGTTAAGACTCATAACTACTCTATATTAAACAAACAACAGCATGTATATCTTCTCTTAACCTTAAAGATACTCTTCTGTAATTAGAAACTTAATATTACTCTGAACCAAGATATTAAAATTAAAGAAACTCTGAACATTATCTTTTTATTAAACCCAGCATTATAATAGTTTTTATACAACCACTTTATTCTAAGACTTCTTAACAAACCATATACTACTTGTTCAAAACTATATAAAATATTTAATTAAAAAATTTTTAATATTAAATTGTTTAAGAATTACTTTATTATAACAAGATATCTGCTATAACAAAGTTTATTATAATAAGAAAAAACTATATATATTTTTAATTTATAAAATTTGTATATAAAATTATTGATACAATTTTTTCATATTAAGGTTACTATTTTGAAAAACATTAACACACTCAAAATTAAATATAAGCAAAGCTAATCAGAATAAAGCTGAAAATAATTTTATAATAAACATAGTGATCAACAATGTGAAAAATAATAAGAACTGAAACAATGATTTGACTTGAAAGTTATCAATAATAATTGTGTTAGGAATCATTGTAACAGATCAGGTAGGAATTAGATAAGCATTATTAGCATAGTTATTTACATTCAGCTAGTGGTTTTCCGCCTGCCTGCCAGTGCAGATTGGCTGTTAGAATGGCAAAATCAGGTGACAGCTCCGAATTGTTGGTGAAGAGTTGGGTGGGACGTGAAAAATTGCACCTCAGGTCAGAGTTGGTTAAAGTTTCGAATGTGTATTTATAGCCGGATTTTTGGTGGCTGATGCGATGGCTTGTAGATCATATGTTAGTGCAGCATTTTGATTGGTAGGTTTATCATGTGCCCTGGTAGTGGGTCGAAATTTGTGCTTAGCCCGGTTTTTCGAATTGTTGACCCTTGTCAACATATAAGAATTAGGGTTTGGAAAGAATTTTGGGGTACAGAAGTACAGAATATTTACTTAAGACATCTTGCTCCAATTCAACAATTAATTATCTAGTTTTTGAGAGAATATATGCATAAATGTAAACACTATACTGGGTTGGTTAAAAGTCCCTAAACAGGACCCTCTTTTGCTATCTCCACTAATATTTAATTTTATTATTTTTTTATATATACATATATACAATATACTAGTATACGTACATATAAAAAAATAAAATTAAATATTAGCGGAGATGGTAAAAGGGAGTCCTGTCTAGGGACTTTTAACCAACCCGGTAGATATGTTTTAATAGAAGGTTTTACCAACAGGAGAACCGTCGACTGATCCTTCACCCGGTGTGCAACATATAAAAAAATTATTTTTCAATACTAGATCATTCCGCTAGTACATGTTATGATTATAATCCCACACCATTTTTATTATAATAAAATGGTGTGGGATTATAATCATAACATGTACTAGCGGAATGATCTGGTATTGAAAAATAATTTTTTTATATGTTGCACACCGGGTGAAGGTTCCTCTTGTTGGTTTTACCCCAGAATACTGACACCCAAAACTGCCTCCAAAATCCCGTCATTTCCAAAATCCAAAGATTTGGATTTGGAAGCGACATGATCTTGATGTCAGGATTTTAGTGTCGGGATTTTGGGTAAAAACATAAGTAATATGGTTAATAACATACAGACACAACAGATCAATTAAAGTCATCCTTTTGACGGTTCCGTTCATTTCACCGACAATCAATTAACTGACAAGTTCGATTCACCGACAGTACGAGTCATTTCACCGACAAAGTAATTCTGGTTTCTGGTTATTGTCGTTAGAATTAGAGTTAAGGTTAGTGTAATTTATAAAAAAAACTTATACTGTCGGTGAATTGATTTTCGGTGAAAAAAACCGGATCCGGTTTTGATAATACAATCTAATCTATAATCACACCATTAAGCCTTTTTTTTTAAAAGATGCTCTTATAAAGAATTTTTCTTATACAGAGGTTTTTTTATATGTGCATAAGGGTTGGTTTTAAAATATATGTGCTTATAAAAAGAAATCTTATGTGTCTATATGGTGATTATATTGAGGTTTGACTGTATTTGGTTCATTTTAATAAGACAAATTAAACAATATCCAAATTATCTAATTTTAATCATAAATTCATAAGATATTGTTTATTAAATTTAGTAACATTATAAAATAATATAAAAATGACAATGATTTTTATATGAAATTTTAATATAGTTTCTTATTATCCCTTTACAAGATAACTATAAATAATTATATTAGGCCTTAATGATTTACGTGTTTGGCTAAAATTTCTACAAATTATTCGATCTATTATAGTATTTTGAAGTTCTACTATAAATATCATTATTGCTCTGAAAAAATTAAGATGATTCTAATAAAATAAAATGTGTCAGACGTTTATGAACTAGTCAGATTTTGGGACACAAAAAATAACGGTCTGAAACTACATCCGCGTGCTAATAAGATTTCTTTGCATAAAACTTTAATTTTACAGCGAAAATGTAGCTCTAACATCATACATAATATCGAAGCTTTTCTAGTAACCCTTTTTTAATGGATAATGCTAGGGTCAAATTATAAAACTTACGATATAAGTTGTAATGTAAGCTGCTTTGACGATCCTTGTGTTCATTAATATTAAATTTACAAAAAACAATCCAATATCTGTTAATATAAAAAACGTAACTATATTAATAAAATGATAATTTGTTTTTTACTCTAAAATATCGATGGTATCGATGGGTTTACTCGTCAGAAACAAGATTTTGTTTGTGTTAATTATTTGTGAAGTATTATCACTTTCTAAAAATTGTTTTTTGATTTCATTATCGTCATCCGAATTGAACATTTCTTCTATCCAAAATCCAACTTGATGATTAACAGACTTTGCAGTAGGTCGGTTTTTAGGATTTGGATCCATGCATCTCTTAGCTAATTTAACATAACAGTCAGGAATAAATTCTAAACCTTCAAAAGCTTGTTTTCCAGTTGATATTTCCGTCATAATAACGCCAAGACTATAAACATCAGCTGCTGGTGTAAACATTTTATGATCTTCTAAAACTTCTGGAGCGATGTAATGTTCAACACCGAATTTTTTACTCGTTTTAGAAAGCCCTAAATCAGCGATATACGCACTACATAAATCATCTTGTAAAATATTACCAGTATGCAAATCTCGATGTTCGAGTCCTTGAGAATGGATAGCTACAAGATCGAAAGTTATGCAATACAATAGTTTCAATTTATCTTTCCACCTCATTTTCACTATAGAATTAAGATTCTTATTTAAAGAACCCATTTTTGCATATTCTAAAACAAGGATATATTTTCCAGTTTCATCTCTTGATATACCATAGCATTTTAAAAATGAAGGATTCTCGTATCCGATTTCACAATACGCTTTCAGCTTTAAGAAAATATATTAATAAAGTA
>CAJVQA010010314.1:0-11465 GCA_910591915.1 Cetraspora pellucida | reverse complement strand
TTGTAAAAACTTCAATTGAATTTCAATAAAGTTAAAGGCATGGCCTCACCGCTAATATTTAAAAAAAAAAAAAAAAATACTATATTAGAATAGATAAATTAGTACAAAAAAAGAATAATATAAATAATTTAGATAGAATTATAGACATGTTATTACCAAGTTCAAATGCATTATTTTGCTAGAAAAAAACATTTATAGAAGGGCTAACAAGACAATTCAACAAAGATATCTTAGATTTAAAGTTAGTTTAAAATAAAATTCATATTAATTATTTAAAAATTAGAGCCAAATAAGGAAAAAAAAAAGTACAAATAGTCAATACTATAGAAAAAAGTTAGAAGTCAAAGTGAGCTCAAATATACAAGTATTAAAAAAATAATAAATTTGTAATATTAATTAAATATGTTAATAAAAAAAATTTAGTACTGAAGACTTTAGTGAAAAGATATTCAAATATATGCAAAAGATCATATTGTATTCTATATAAAGAAGACAAAGAAGAAGACCAAGAGCATTTAGTTAAATATAAAAATTATAAAAAAGAATAGACCATTACAGAAAATTCAACTATTAATTTGGTTTGAACTTGCTTTTAGAAGAAATTTGTAAAAAAAATAAGAAAACTAGAACTAAAAAATCTTATAGAAAGATGTAATAATAAAAAGAAGAGAATATAAATTCAAAAGTATTAAGAAGCTAATATAAGAAAAACCAAAACAATGTTATAAAATCTTATTCAAATTTTTAAAAAAGCTAAAAACTTTATAACTATATAAACAAATGTAGTATGAAATAATTTTTTTAAAAATATATAGAAAAAACATTGTGAAGTAGTAACTAACTGAGAAAAGACAAATAGAATTAGTTCTATAGATAAAAAATAAAAGAAAAACATATCAAGAAATAGTACAATTAGCAGACTAATACATGAGGTATATGAAGAAGATATAGCAAAAGATCAAAACCAAACTATAAAAAAGAAAAAAAAATAAATAAAAAGAAAATACAAAATTTATAATTAGTTTTATAAGAAGAAAAATAAGACTATTCTTTAATAACCATAATAACTAGCTTGGTATAACCCTCTGACCAGTATAACAGACCATTTCTAAATATTTATAAAAGCAGCCAAGAAATGTTGAGCCAGAATTTAAACTGATTTTGTACAAAATATGTATATAAGAACTTAATAAAGGTAATTAGTAAGACTACCAAAGTGATATAAAAAAATAATACCAGTATAACAATTAGCTAATTGATATAAACTACATATAACAAATTTGTATAAATTAGACTAAAACTAATTTGGTAAAATTAAAATTTATAAAATAGATAAAACAAAGTAAAAATTATATAACTTAATTACTAATATTAATTTGTAATATTGATCTACAAATTTGAATATTCTATATAACAAAATGTTCAAAAAAAAATATTGTAAAAATTAGAAATAATTTTTTTGCAAAAGAGTTATTCTTATTATAAAAATTAATAGTTTAAGTTTGCTTTTAATATATTATTATTACATTAAAGCTTTAACTAAGTTGAATATTTTTGTTCTAAGTAATAACTATAATTTACTTTATAAAATTTTATACTATATAAAAAAAATGATTTTTTTAAAAAATTAACTATATCTCTGTAACTAAAAACTTTATAAATATAAATATCGACTTATAAATGTAAAATTTTATGTTAAACAATTTTACTTAAATGTCCAAATGTGATTTTACTTAATAAGTTTTGAAAAATTCAATTATTATTAAGAAAATGATACAAGTAATCATTAGAAAGAGTTAATGATTTGCAACTTATTAATTTAATTAAGTATATATTTATTTAGCTTATTCAGAATTAGTAATTTTTTGTAACATATAAAACCGAATTATAAAATTATAATAAATTATGCCAAATTACCAAATATAGTGGGCTTTAATTATGTTTGGCTAGTTTTTGCAAATTATCGTATAATATTGTAAAAATTTATTAACTAATCAAAATTTTATACTTTAATTTTAATTAAGTGTTCCTGTTTAGCACGATTACGACGAACCTAATTACTATATATATTTTACTATAACTATCCCTATGGTTTTCATAACAATTCATTGTTGAAGTTTGAATGCGTTAATAGCTTCTAACTCGTGGCTTCGGCACTTTTCGTAAGAACTTTCGAAAATTTAAATCTTGATCGGGAATTAGTTAATTAAATATGAGCTGAATAATATTTACAGAAAGGTTTATATAATTTTCTCGGCAATATTTTTCCCAACGCTTAATTCTCACACTAATTCTAAATCAGGCAAACTTTAAATCAGGCTATCCTTATTTTTCGAGAAAAGATGCTTGACGAAGCTATTTTTGAATTGGAAAAAAATCTCGTAAATTACATACCTGATGAAACTACTATTATGTATAAATAAAAAATTACTTAATAAAAAATGATATATAACCTGATTTATTATCTTTTTAAACTTTTACGATATGTTTCTCAAATGATATAGGTAAAGACTCTATAAAGGTTCATTTTCATTTTATGTAACACATGAAATCCTGTTAATATTTCATTCTCATCATTGTAATATTTACACTATTACTAATATTTTCATCATTTATAGTGTTTAAACACAATTGTCATTATTGCTATTTTCATAGTTTTATTATTTACTAAATCTTCTGTTGATTCTGTAGTGTCGAAATCAAATACACCCTAACATGTTTTGTTACCAATTAATGATGTCTGAAAAATCTGTTTTTGCAAGATGAATGAAAAATCAATACATTGTTATCCATCTATTATCAAGTCACGTTAACTATCTTTTATCCGGTTCAGTGACACTCATTTCGTAGACATAACATTTCATCGACAGAAATTCACCAACATGTTTATTTCACTGACACTTATTTACCGACAAGTTCGTTTCACCGGCAGTTTATTTAACTGAAACTCATTTCACCGACAAAATGATTCTGGTCATTGTCGTTAAGGTCAGGTTAGAATTAGAGTCAAGGTTAGTGGAATTATAAAAAAAATCTCGTATGTGAAATGTGCTTCGGTAAAATAAACTAGTAGCAAAATGAACTTTGTCGATGAAACAATTGTCGTGAAATAAACATGTCGGTGAATTATTGTCGATGAAATGTTATTTCTACGAAATGAATGTCGGTGAGTCATTATAACGACTCCATGTGTTTAAATCTTATTATATTATAAATATTCACCAGTCCATGTGAAAACAGTAATTGTTTAATTAATAATAAACCTTTTTCAATTCATAATTTATGACAAGTTCAATAAAAGTTAATTTGTAATTTACATACAAATATGAAATAAGGAAATAGGTAGATATGAAAATGCAAGAAAAAATGTTAACTTTACATAGGTCGATTATGAATGAAAAGAATTATGTCTTATAATTCATCAATAATCACAGATTTCTTCATTCATCATTCAGCAATTGCTTGATGAAAGGTTTCGTCATACATCAGGCATATTTACTTTCGAGGCAATGATTAAGTGCCACAGTTAATAAAGAAATGAAGCTAATATTCTGTTAATTTAGTAATTGTTAATGATTTATTGAAACTATTGATAAAATGATGTTCACAGACTAAATCAACGCAAATAAAATATTGAATAAATCATACACAGTAAAGCCAAGATATCAAAGATATCGAATTTTACGTGTGAATATTTTAAGTAGTGAAAGTTTTTGGTATTAATGTGTTTGGACATATAGATTAATCGAATCTTTCCATATAGTGAAGGCATTTAGATCAGAATGTGAACTTCGCTATGCAGTTTCGCATTATCAGGCTCATAAAATTATCGGTATTAATAATATCAGTAAATCAGATGCTAATATACATATTTGTATGTTCGAATAAGTCTTACACCACCAATAAAATGGAGGCTTTTTTATTCTTTGACAACTTATAAAACTGATTACACGAAGATAATTTTTGTAAAAATCTTTCTATACATGAAATACTCGTTATTCTGTAAAATATATAGGAATCAAAGTGGCATTTTTATTGAGATCTTCTGTTAATAATTTCAGCACCGGGGAGACCCAAATAAGTTAAAGTAATGTTCGTACAAAGAGCTTCTTTTAACACCTTTACTCCTTCACCATTAAGTTTATTGCCAAAAAGGAACAAGGTTGTCAGAATAGTATTTTTATAAAGTGAATCCGCCAATACTTTGCTTTCTTTAATACCAAGTCGACTTTCACAAAGACTTAAAAAGGTTAATGCGATATTCTTACAAAGAGCTTCGGCTATTACTTTTATCCCTTCAAAACCAAATTTATTGTATCCAATATTTAACGAAGTTAAAATAGTGTTTTTATAAAGAGCCTCTACTATTAATTTTATTCCTTCAAAATCAATATTACAATTATATAGACTCAAGCAGGTCAGAGTTGTGTTTCTGCAAAGTGCTTTTGCTAATGCTCTGCATCCATTGATACAAAGTTTATTACCGTCAAGGTATAAAGAAGTTATAGAGATGTTTTCACAGAGAGCCCCTGTAAGTGCCTTTACACCCACAAAATCCAATTGATCATAATTAAGATCTAAAAAGTTCAAAGTAGTATTTTTGTAAAGAACATCTTTAAATGCATTTATTCCTTCATCGCCAAATACATTATCATTAATAGCTAATGACAATAGAGTTGTATTTTTACAAAGAACTTCTGCCAAAATTTTTATTTCATCAGGATTAAATTTACAATTATAAAGTCTTAATGAAGTTAAACAATTATTTTTGCAAAGAACATCTGTTAATGTTCCTAAGAATTGTTTATAATATATGTAATAAATATCGCTTAATTCTTCTTTGATTGTAGCTATATGTAAATGTTTGATTTTATCACTTGTTCGAAATAACATTGTAATTAGCGAATATATAGTTAATAAAATTGCTTCATCGGATTTATTATATCTGTTAAGATATTTATTAACGGGTCTATTTTCCGCACTGTAAATCCAGTTTTCAATTCCTCTTTTTAAATTGTACCATTTAATTGATTTAGTATAAGATGTATATTCAAATAATGGTTTTAGACCATTCTGAGAAGGCAATATATTAAATGAAACTAATGGTGCCTTTTCTTCTTCATTCATTAATAAAAAACATGTTCTTATAATTCTTTTATCTGAGCAACGCAATAACGAATCGTCCCACAATATTGGAATAATATTTCTACACCATTGACGATTTACAAGAAGGCATGAAAATAGGTATCCATAGCAACCTTTAAAGTTTTTAAATATTTCAAAAAGGCATTCATTTGGCAATGCTATCATTTTAAAATTATAAGAATTTTTTTAAAAAAATGATTCTAATTTATTTACAGAGAACGGAGGTACATTTATTTTTCGGAGTTTAAATGTCTTAAGTGGTAAAAAATTCGTGTTACATAGCCGAATGTTATACGAAATTGGTACGTATACATTACTTTTTTTGAGAAGCTTGCATTACACGTATGAAATGGGAAAAAATTCAATTTGCATTTTAATTAACCAAAACAGGACCCGTTTTCGACCCGTTTCCGACCATTTGATAGTCCGAAATTAATACAGATGTGATAACATCCGCATTAATATATTGCCCATAGATATCAGTGTTATACTGATATAACTATTAATTTATTATGTAGATGTTATCGCCATTTGGAAACGGGTCGAAAACAGGTCGGCAATTATGTAACCGCGACATTTTTATGGGGCCACTAACCCACCTGCTAAAACAATGATAGTTGCAAACGGAGAATGAAAATAATTTTCATGTTTGGATAATCTCTGCTGTAATTTGAGTTGAAGATAAGCATTGAGTGGACGGGTTCACGAGTTTCTATTAGACATCGTTGAATGGTATTTCCGATTGGACGAAAAACTCTCTTCTAAGAAGTCACGTTAATTTCAAAATTTTGGTTAAGAATTAATTTTAACGTACTAAAAAAAAATCTTACAAATCTTTGGTATAATGTTGTCCACTAATCCTAACCAAGAATTGGCAATGGGGCCAACGAAACTCAATAGTTAAACAAATAGAACGCAAAAGCATAATATCCTTCAAAACTCTCCTGGTTCCATTTGTAGCTCCATTAGTTCCAAGATGTCACATTATAAAAAGATGCCGCACAAATTAGTGCGAATAATCTCAACAAGCAGAAATTTGAGAGAATTAGTAACATCCGTAAACCATACACTCTGTTATGTAATCATGACTATGCTAGCATGCTACGTAAGGGTAATAATTAGTTAATCGGCTACACACCCGTTTAGACTACTACGTTGGGCTTAATTAATTTTATGTATATCGATCACGCTATTCACGATCACGTTATGTCATTCATAAATGTAGCATGTCCGCCGTAATTTGTGACAGGTTAAGCCACTGACTTCAATTACCGCCCGACAATGATTCCTAGAGCTGATATTATTACAAAGTTAAAGTTGAACATATATAAAAAACAATTTGATCGTATTGGTTATTTATTTTTTTACTATTTTATAAATTGATTTTTTTTTAATATAATTAAAATGTGCAAAATTAAAAGTTAAAATAACCCTATCGACTTCTAATAAGACTTAAAAGAGAACCAATTTTTTAATAAAGTTTATATTTAATTTTTTTTTAGTATTAAAGGTCCTTCAAATGACTCAGGCTATATAAATTTGGATATATCTTTTTTTAAAAAAAAAACTTATAAAGCGGAATTAAGAAAATAGAAGAGAACGATATTTCTGATGTCACTTCATTTTAGTCAAAATTAATGATAGGTGACGAAATTATCTCTGCTATTACAAAATGGTTTCGTCAATGGTTTCGTCTGACAAAATTATGACGATTGACGAAATTGCGAAATTACTGCCGATTAATGAAATTAAAGTTGACTAATAAAATTTAAGAACACAGTTGCCCTCTCCTTCGACGAGTTTCTTTATAACGACCTCTAGAAATTCTGAATTTGAATTTTTTCAAAATTAGGTATTTTTAAATTTCGTCGTACATATGAACATATAGCGTGGTTTGACAACAAACTTTTACTATCAAGCAGTCAGTTTATTATAATCTTACATTAGCCACACAAAGTTAATTTTTCGTTTTGTATTACATGAATCTGAAAATTGGTCGTTCTATCGGGAAATTAAGGCCTCCGTCGGGTAATACGGATAACCAACGAAAAAATAAATGCAAAAATCAAATCTGAAAAAATTTAAAAAATTTGAAATCAATTTGAGCTAATGAATTTTTTATTACCAATGGTTTTTTTTCGCCGTACCTATCGGATGTATCCGGCAATGTCGGGTATGCCAAAAGGTTTATCGTTAGTTATTGTTATATGTTGTCATTTTGCGCGTAATAACTTTTCAATGATCCTAAGAAAATATTTTTCTTGCATTTATTACGCCCAAATGCTATATATTATGTACAAAGTTTATTATTCGTCATAGATTTTGTTATTCGTCATGAATTTCGACATTCGTTATTTTTTTCAACCCGAGGCTGCCTAACGAATATTCCGTCATTCATTAGTCAAAATATTAGACCAACATTACGAACCGTGTTAGATAAATTCAAAGACCATTATAATATAACAAAATAAAATCACTCGAATATTTTCTTTGATATTAGTAGTGAATGTTCAATCAAAAGTGTTGCAAAGATATGAGCTCACGAATAATTGATACGGAGGAAAGAGAATTCAGCTCTTTGAGTTATCTTCATTTGAACAAGGTAGAATTAAATAATAATAAAATGATCATTTAAGTAATAAAAAAGGATCATTTAAGTAAGAATGCGTTGAACAATTAGCACAGTTAAAGAAATGACATATTGCTTGCTTCGCTTAAAGTAATCAGAAGAATATTTATGTGATATTCGTTATTTAATTTTAAAATAAAAGATTTTATTTTTTTTATATATATTAATATCAATTGAACTTATGTTGACTTCTGGTATTTTTTTTTTAATAGTTTATGAATAGTCAAGCGTTACTCTAGGAATATAATCAGACGGTGATTGAAATTAGTGGCTTAACCAACAGGAGGAACGTTAATCTTACACCAAGTGAGGGATTATATCCATCACACTTAAAGTTACATATAAATACAGTAACTTCAGTTTAACTGATCACCTCGTGTGAAAGACGGGTGAGGAAATATATCCATAATATACATTTCAGAGTAAACACAAAATAAACAATTTTATTATTGATTAACTACATCGTGTGAAGGATTAATGTATAACATTGATGGTTTCTCCTGTTGGCTTAACCCGTTACAAATTACGGGCACGTTCACAACTCCGAATTCCAGGGGGTATCAGATCTGCTGTGATAATACATACTCCTTTTTGTATTTTTTTAATAACGTTAAATTAAAAATTAGATCGAGTACGCTAGTTTTCTAATATTTACAAGATCTTAATGAGTATGAAATTATTGGTGTTTTTAATATCACCCCAAAAATACATACCATCAAGAATACATAGAAACGTCTACTGCTACAGTAGTGTAGCGTTAAAATTTAAACCAAAGTTACGTGTACAAATATATATTTTTATATATCGTGCAATTTTTTTAATTGCACACTTATATAAATTTTAAAGTATCAAACCAAATTATTGCACTGTGCAAGTCAATTTTAAACTCTGAATACAAATATGAAAGGTACCTGTTTCAATGGTTAAACATTATGACAAAACGATTGTGTACAGCTTTTATTTGTCTCACAGAACAAGATTATAAATTGGGCAGTATCTGCACAATAAATTAAAATTGATTACGACCATAATCTTTTTAATGAATTTTTTACAAAAATATATATTATTTCTCATTATTTTATTTTATTTTAATATAACAAAAATAATATGTGATCCATCTGATCCACGATCTGGACAATCAAGCGCAATTATCGATAACAAATTATACATCATTGGGGGTATTTCAATAACATATTCAGCTCTTCAAAATGGAACAAATGAGATTATTTGTTTAGACTTGATGAAATCATTTGATATTAATTCTCCACCATGGGAAGATATGACCAAAACTATTGGATTACCTGTCTTATCGTATAACACGCATATTGCATTGGGTGGAAAAAATAATTCATTTATTTTTATGTACAGTGGAATAGAAAAGAGCTTAGCAACATTCAAATTTCAGGTGGACAAATTATTATATATATTTGATACAAACACTAAAACTTGGTCAGTTCCAACTACTGCAAATTTGCCTCAAAAACCACGCGATGCTGCTAGTTTTACGAGTGATGGGAAAGGAAACATTTATCTTTATGGTGGATATGAGCTCAATGAAACATCATCAACTCTTGAAAATCCACCTGCACTTAATGATGCATATGTATTTAATACTATTTCATTATCATGGACCTCTTTGAATCCAAGTCTTACTCTTCTTCGACGGGCAAAATGTTCTTCCGTTTTTTTAAATGATGGTAGGATTTTATACATTGGTGGTGAATCTAGTTATGGAGTACCATATAACATGACTTCGGTAATGTAAAAAATAACATATTTTATTTACAGTTATATTGTTATTATATTATACTAACGATGTAATTGATATAATAAGGTTTATGTATATAACACAGTATACGGAATGTGGTCTGAGGAGGTATGATAAGAATACATACAATATAGTAATTAATTTTTACAGTATATTCACATGATATTTTATGTAGAACGTAGATAGTAGTGAGGTGATAGTTGAGGAACGTATCGAACATTCATCTGTACTTCGTAAGTAATAACTTCAATTTCAGTCATCCCTCCATATAGTCACCTCCATACATTCGCATAATTTGTAATTCACGTTCACGCTTAAGCAAACTATGATTTAATTTATAAGAAAAAACCTAAATATAAGCATAACTCCTTTATAGGCTCATTTTTAAAAACATTTACTCTGTGATTTTTTACATAGTTTCAAATGGAGACATAATAGTATATGGTGGGTGGCGTCCAGGTGGTGCCACTAATGGTACTGTTGCACAACCTACACTTGTGATCCTAGAAACCAAATCAATGTTTCGTTGGAGAAAACAGAATGTTACCGGCAAATTTTTACATCTTAACCGGCATTCATGTCATATTGTTAATAATAGATATATGTTCGTCGCTTATGGTATGTTTATTCTAACACTACAAACTTTATTAGCCTTTTTTATTAATTTCTTTTTGTACATCTATGTCGAAGGCCATACTATTGAAGGAACTGTTACAGTATCGAGAAATGAACTTTATATTCTTGGCACGACCAATTATACATGGATTACAAGATTTGGACAAAATTTATTTGATGAAACTATATCACCCAAAAATTCAAATAATTCATTGATAATAGGATTTTTGATATTTACATCAATATTAGCAGCAGTGTTAACAGTAATATTGACTACAATATTAGTTAGTCAGTGTTATCATAAAAGAAGAATTTTAAGAATTTATTGAGCCAATCCAGACTCGCAACAGATATATTAAAGAAAAGGCAAAAAGAATACAATAAATCTTGTAGCTACGATATTCAGATTTTTATATTAGGGTTTCAAATTAAAAATCCGAAAATCTTATTTTATTTTTCCGATTTACAATTCAACATAGTAAAAATATTACGTATAGACGAGAAATAACAACTGTGCTAGCGTTACGAACCTAAAAAATTTCGTTTCAAGATTAGTTGTTACGCAAACAATCAAAACAAACCAAAAAACGATCATTTTACCTACTAAACTATCTCCTGCGCATTAATAAAAAGTTTTCCTTGCGAAATTTTGACATTAGGAAAACTCTCCCTAACCTAAATTAATAGCAAAGTATAGCACTAATCTAGCTGTGGATTTTTTTTTTTAGGTTGGTAACGTTGAAAAAAAAACGCCCACGGGTATAATTTCGAATTTTGGCCTAAATTAGCTTAATTCTGACCATCGTTCAAAATAAAACATCTGGGCGTTATTTATTGTTTATACGGTATTCGAAAAATCCTATTTATTTTATAAAATGTGTGGTTGTTTCCTAATTTTGAAACCCTCATTAACTGGATTGAAATCAATGGATGTACCAAAAGTGTGCCTTTATAATTTATACGTAAAGGAAATTTGCAGTTAAATTTCATTCATATCCGGAATTTATGCATGAAGTTATGAGATTTTTGAGAATCATCTAAAGGAACAACTCAATTTTGTCTTCGTCAAGTAAGTAAGTTTGCTTGAAAATCCAAAGTCCGAATCCTTAATATCTCATTAGCGGAAAGAATATTAATCACGAATAAGAATCACTTGGTTAAATGAATTTGAAGATTTTCACGAATATAGTTAAATATAGATGGTTATTATACAAATTAACCAATAAGTAGTTGCGCGACGTTGTCACGCAAAACCAGGAACGGAAGATGGATTTTCAGATCGAGTTGCAGACGAAACTGCTTTCATCA
>CAJVQA010010313.1:0-11465 GCA_910591915.1 Cetraspora pellucida | reverse complement strand
AAGTTATAGTCATCATACTATAGTTGAGCAGCTTCTGATATCACTGTAGTTAAAGGAAAAACTACAGGTTAACAATACTTATTATCGATAGTTCCATCTTCATATTTTCTACCTTTTGGACAGAAACTGGTAAGAACAAAATGAATCGTATTGGTTATATACACAATGAATTCTTGATTATTAATCAATTGCTTTTTTTTATCTTTTGAAAACTTAAAGAATTCATCCTGAAAGACTCTATCGATGCTGGTCTGGCCACCAACATGAAATATAAAATTTAAAAACATTTTTAAATTGTTAAAGGTTTAAAATTAAACATGACAGATATGATTTTTATTAATAATGTGATATGTATCACATTTTTGAATACATTGAAATTCAGAAACAAGGCTTTTTTATATGGTTTTAATAAAGTAAAGCTTGTTATTAAATTAGATACCAATTTCCTATTTGTAATTAAAAGATTTAACAATATTAAAGAACTTTTGTTCAATTTGCAAATATCGCATTTTCACAATTGGTGAATCTTAATTGTCACATTTAGTACAATATAAAAAATAATTGTCTTTTTTGAATAATATTTTTTTAATGTAACAGATGACATTCGAATTTTTCATTTTTATCACAAAATTCAATACATGTAATAGCTAAAATTATTCAATTATTCAATATTCTATATTTTTTACCCTTTAAGTGTTAATACTAATTAGCATCACTAAATTAAATAATTTTTGATTATTAAATCTAATTAACATCTTTCTCAATAACAAAAAATAAATACTATAATTAATTCAAGATTTTTCAATTAAGTTATTAGTATAGTAAGAAGCTGGAAATTTTGTATAAAGTTGTTGATAATTTAAGTGAATACCAATAACTTAAACTATGTCAGCTAAGGTATTTTCAATATAATGATATTTATATAAGCATGCGCAAATTGGGGCCCTCACAACAAAAGAGAAATAGGCCAAAAAAATTTAAAATCTTGAAAAATAATATTGTTTGGAATTAAACTATAAACATCTAATTTTTGGCCCATCTTTCTTTTGCTGTAAGGTCACACTAGGGTCTTTATTAAGTAATAGTGGCCTGAATTTAGGCCAAAATTCAAAATAACACCCCTGCATGTTTTATTGTATAAACATATTAAATTCAATAAATTATTTATTATAGGTAAACTATGAAAACATCCAAGAAGAATTTAAAAAGAAAGTAACCAATTTTAAATATAGAAATAATTTAAATGATGATTTAAAGATTTATTTAGAGATTAAAAAAATGAATCCCAAATTCGAAATTAAAGCCAAATAACATATTGCATTGTATTATAAAAAGCAAAAAAAATACAATGAAGCACTAGACATTGCCAAAGAAATTCCTGATAACTACAGAAATATAAAAATTATTATGGCTTATTGTAATAAGGAAATTGGTCATGACGAATCTGCTTTTAAACTCTATGAAGAAATTACAAATGAAAAAATAGAAGATTTAAAGAAAGAAGAAAATTTAATAAAGTAGAACAACTCCTTAGGGTGACAGAAGATAGGTTCAAAAATGATCTTGAAATTTGGAACCATATTAAAAATAAATATGAAGGCTTATCTAAGATTGCAAATAAAAAAATCAATAAATACAATCATAGTCGTAGAAAGGCTAGGCAACAAACTAATGATTTTAGCAAATATGATGTGTTTTAAATTATTGACTTAATACCATTTTTGTAATTCTTGAGGAATATTATTTTGAAAATATAAATATGAGCAAATGTTACTTGAATTAATGTTAATAAAAATATTTTTTATCAATAAATACAATATATGCTAAATTTATTATTAATAATTATAGATTTTGGCGAAGCTAGAGTTTAATTTGGGCAAAAATCAGTTGCAGATCTTTTAATTCACATTTTCTATCTATTTTGAGGTTTATAAGATAATCGCAAAAACCATTTACATTGACCCATGCATATGCGCCACAATACCAATGCTCAGTTGGAAAAACCTTCTTTGAATAAGACTTGTGAAGCAAAATTGATACAATCTTCTTTGCCCTTTGATTTTTTTGGACTGAACAAATTTCAGAAGTAGCTTGGTGTAATAATTTAAAAAATTTATATAATGTTATTATGAGTAAAGTACTAGAGATGTTTAACTTATATATCTCGGGCCTAAAACTACGCCACAATTATATAACTTTAATTAGGGTTAGGTTAGGGCAAAAACAAGTCTTATATGTAAAATTGCCTTCTTGACATTTTTAATTAGTGCTCCAAAATAGGTTTAAATAGCCATTTTTGGTATTGGTATTAACTATTTCTTACTATTACCACTGATACTTATTTTATATTTTCTATAAATTTGGAATCAATTCCACTTCGGATGACCCCTTCGATGTCGATTCCCAGCTCTTGGGCGCTTTTAAAGACCCATTCTTTTAATTTTAATAAATCTTCAGCTTCATTAGTGATCAATAGGAAAGTCAAATACTCTATGGAATATACTGCTTGGCTAATATCAATTGATCTTAGTGCATAGTAGATGCCCAGAGTAGTATGAACATACATATGAATTTCTTGACCGAAGTCGAATGATTTTCCAGCATATTTTAGCTTTTGACGCGTTCAGGAACTCATTTTTTTGAAGATGAAAACTTCAATATGTTTTTGATTTGGTCAAGAGTTTTGATTTAGTTGAGGGTTTTGGCTTTGCTGAAGATTTTGATGTTCTTGATAACTCATTTTTAGAAAACTTTTGAGATGAGAAAAATTCAACTCATAACTTATATTTTGCAAATATAATAATACATTTATTTATTGACGTATTGATTTTACTTGAATAACTCATCGATTATCAAAACTATAATACTACCAGTGTTGTCAAACAGATTTTTTATTAGCAATTGTCTCATCTTTTTATTATATTATTTATTATGTGAAGTGATAAATAACATAATAAAAGAATGTGGCAATTATCAACAAACAAACTGTTTGACAACACTGAATATTACTGATGAATTATAAGCATACAATTAATGTATGATTAATGATAAAAAATGATCTCTTATTTGTATTTTGCTAGCAGATAACAAATATAATGATTTTCATATTGTATTAAACAATACTGCAATGTTTAGCTGCCTTGTTGGTTATTGATATGCAATATAAAAAAAAAATTAAACATATGTAAAACTTTAAATAATTCTTACCAGGAATTTTTTCGTAATAACTCGGCCAATAAAAGGCATTCCTGTTTTATGGACACAGCATGATCATATGAATATTGAACTTGATGGAGGTGCCTTGACATGATGAGTATTTAATAATTAAAATTTAAGTGGAAAGATAAAAATAAGATGATAATACAAGGATCTGAAAAGTGGAAAATTTTAACAGAATTTGATTTTTGAATTGAGCCACGAAAGTCATTTTAGAATTGAGTTACAAATGTTATTTATAATATTCATTAATTTTCTGTAAATTTAGTGATCTCCACCTTCACTTGGCACCCTTGACTTTATTATCCAAAGTAAAACTCGCTATGATGCTTTCTACAAGACCGAACTTAATTCCTTTCTTACATCATTTCTGATGTTAAAACAAATTTATGCTGTGAGACAACTGCCAGAAATAAATACTTGCATTAATATAAGATTATATTTGTCTACTATGCGATATTGATAAAGAAAATTCACTACATATGAATTTTTTTTCTTTTTAGAATTAGATAAATTTAATACAGTCCAATTGACTATGTAAAATTATTTAATTACAAATATACAAATAAGGTGTTATCAATCAAAACGTAATGTATCATAGTAAGATTACATTGTTATAATAACATAATATTGCGTAATTATATTTTTAATCTCACTATAGTACGTTACATTTTGATTGATAACACCTCAAATATACAATGTTAACAAAAAGCTAATCTGAAAAAACTTATATAAAATAATTTTCGTTATTTTTTTCTCTCAAATTTTGTGTTTTAAATATGCTACCTAAATTTGCTTTAAGATATTCTGTTAGAAGGTTATTTATTGGAAATTGATATTTCCACACCCTTTTTTAATATTGACATGCTTATGTTAATAGAAATCAATAAAATTATTAGGATTTTGGTAAGGTTTAGAGTTAGCAGAGTTGTGGCAATATCAAAAAAGAGTGTGGAAATATCAATTTCCTATTTATAATATTGTTAATAATTACTTATCAATTCATGTGATTCTTATTAATATAATTATAATTTAAAGATGACAATTAAGTCTTAGAAGAGACAATAACCACAGAGAAGTGGATGATTTAATTTATACATATCAGATAGAGTTGTTACTAGCCTAAACTAATGAAACAACATTTATGTTTAATATGTAAATTTTTTAATATTATTTTAATTTTTACATATTTTGATATATAAGTTATAATAAGTAATATGATATTTTGTATTTGTTTTACTTAGACCAGGTAATAATCCTCTTTTAATCAAGATTCGGTTGATATGAATCAAATTTAATTAAGCTTGATGTGAGGCTGCAAGTATCAATTCAAATAATGTATTAAAAAGTTTATGAGAAAATAATACTCATCTTAATAAAATAAGCAAATATAATCGAATTGTACTACATTCTATTGTTTTAAAGATTATTAATTATGGCAGTGAAAACCTTTAATTAATTAATGTGATTTATATAAGTATATTAGTGGCAATCATATTTAAGCTGATTAATATATTATTAACGTTAATAATTAATTGATTATCATTATTATTGATCAACATCAGAAAATTCTTAAATAGGTAGATAGCTACAAGCTAATCACAAAAACTTTATAAAATTATACATTATCAATTCTTCAAATATTAAAGTAATGTTAAGAAGATAAGCTGACTCATAAGTATAGCATACTTTTAGACCATCGTGTGAATTTGTACTCCCTTTGAGGTTGCATGGAGTGTTCCACGCTGTAACTATGGAGTTTACTTTGTACTTCTTGAAGATGAAGAAACTTTATCAAATTATAATATTCAGAAGAAGTCTACCACATATTTATTAAAAATCTCTGAAGGTTGAAACATTGAATTATTTTATATGTATTGCTAATCAATTTATACAAGATCTGATAGTACATCAAAAATAACCATTTATAATTCAGAATGTATACTAAAATCAAATTATACAAGATAGATAGGGATGTAGTATGGCCCTACTTTTGTCAACTAACCAGGTCTAATCTTGTGATATAAAGTAAAACTAGTGACAATACGAAAAATACTAATAGATATTCTTAATGAAATACAGGGTATGACATTTAAATTTTTAATTTTTAAATATATATAAAGTTTTATTGTAAGTTTTTTATTGATAGTTTTAATACTGAATCTTTTTTAAGATTCAATTGAATAATATTGCCGGGTATATCAAGATCTTCATGATAGATAAGTGACCCAATTAATTTTTTCGGCCTAAAGTATGTTTAATTTGGGTTGATTAAATTACATATCTACTTTATGGGTGCAAAAATATCAGATAATACCGATACATAAAAAATCCATACTAATAATTTTTATTATAATATCTTATATAGACTTGATTATTTAGTACGTATATGTATGAAATGCCCCAGTAGCACATGTATTATAATTACTGATAGATATGTAACCCAATCAATTGTTTCGGCCTAAATTAAATATAATTAGGCCGAAAACTAGTGATTGGGTCACATATCTAATTAGCAGAGCTGGTATTTCTCGTAGTGGAGAAATACCTATAAGCAATCTCTAACTTGATTTTTTTAATGCATTTTCATTAGTTGAGACAGTGTTTTTTAAAAATATTTTTTTATAACTACTACTAATAGGATTTTAGTAGTTCAGATGAAGGTCAATCTCCAGGTGTCTTTTATTTGGGCAAAGATTTATTTGATGCTTGCTTACTTAGAACCTATGAGCCAGAGTTTATTCTTTCATAAGTGTATTAAAAGAAATCATTGAAAAAGCTAAACAGTCACTCATCTTTTTATAAAAAAATTGGCAGATATAAGGAAATTAAAAAAGATATGTATACAAAATATAGATAATCTTGAAGAATTAGCAGGATTATATGTAGAATAGAACTTAGGCAAAGTTACAATGTAAGGTTTGCACAAATGCTTATCCTTTTACACTGCAATATTGTGATATTTTCAAGAAGCGCCAAATTGCTGATTGTTTGATAATTTGATAAATGGTTGATATAAACATGTTGAATATATTTGTCTTTGGTTTCACTATTAGTGATTGTATCAAATATGTATCTATTTTTACATTTATCCTAAAGTGCATTGCAATTCATTAATAATACTACAATATTTATTGATTATCAGAATCTGTTCTCCTCCATCAGAACTTTCTTTAAACCCTTAATTAAAAAATTTGTGATATATTGAATCACAAATATACAGTACTCTGTTTTGTACGAGTTTAATTTCTATAAATTTAAGACATGTATTTTAGTAATCAAACATGTAAGAGTTTATTTTAATATTAATCAGCAATTTCTAAAACAAAAAATAAGTCTTATGCTATCTACAGTCAATTTGATATATACTTACTTATGATAAGTCAATTAATTTGTATTTGACGATATCACAGAAAAAGGAAAAAAACGAAAGGCAAATGCTCACAAAAAATAATAATTAAAACATATGAGTAAGTAGTAGGTCAAATACAGTAAATAATAGAATCTCTATCCAGTACATTAATTACTCTTTAAAAATATTATAGTTTAAAATTATAGAATAATCTGGGATTAGAGGAAAAGCCTAAACTTTAAAATATGGTCACAATCACTAAATAATTTTAAATTAATGATTTTTAAACAAATTACCCATTATCGAAGACTAATGTTAATTCATTCACCCCTCTAGCAAACTTTGTACCAATTCGTAGACTATATGATCTTAATAATAAAACAAGTGATATCTAAATGTCTACAGCTATTATTATAATAAACTATTAATATCTTAATGTGTGCAGTTGTTAATTTTTTCTACTTATAAGCTGTCTGAGGTATTAGGTTTGATTTTTAAAGCTTAAAGTTTTATGATTACTTTTGTTTCCTTTTCTTTTCCTTCTGTTTCTTGATTTCCTGTTTTCTTTTTGAGTTTTGTATTATTTTGCATCTAAAACAATATTTTTGTCTTGTACTATGAACAAAATTACATTCTTTACATTTTATCTGATTTTTTTGGCAAAATCTGGATTTATTACATATTTGACAATGATGGTTATGATTTGGGTTAGACATAGAGAAATAAATAATGGATTGCTATATAGTAAAACTATGCTTAGAATATGTATATATTTATTTATTTGTTCTAATCATGGTTTCAATACACAAGTAGATATAATATTTATATCAAACTCTGAATTTAGGATTCACTCAATTGAATAATCTCTTACAATGCAGTATAATTGAACTATGACAACAAATATCACAACAAATTTGAACTTAATGTAGAAGAAAGAATTGTAACTCATTACATTTTTCTATCATATTTGTAAACTCTTATTAATTAAAACATTTGATTAATACAGATATTTTAAAATTAAGTTAGGCTTAATCTTGTATTGTTTTAAAAATATTAAATTAAAAATTTTATTAATATTAATCAATTCATTGAATTTTAACTTGCCAATTATAAATAATGAAAATCAAAATATTCATTTTATTAGCATGAACAGAAATGCAGTGTTTACAAAAGTAACAAAACTGGTTATTTTACTGTTTCCTTTAATAACCGACAATGTCAAAAAAAAGTAATGTGACTATGAGTAATACTTAAGAATCAAAAATATTGATATGCAAAAAACTGAAGTTTATTTTCTTTATTTTTCTAATATAAAAGTTTTTTAGTTATAATAATTTAATTACAATTACAATTTTTTTATGCCAAATAAAGTTTTGAGTTATTTTTTTATTAAAATATTTTTAGAATAAATGTTCTTATATTTGATTGTTATAGTATTTTTTTAAAAACAATAATATCCTTGAAAATTCCTTAATGCAATTTAATTGACAAATTGTGATTTTTAATAGATTTTATATCCATTAAATTTATAATTGAATTATTGCCATAAGCATGTTTTAATTACAATAATTTTCTTAAGTTAAAAAAATTGGTTACTACATATTAATATTCAACTATCTGAAAAAAGGTATAAGTTGTCAATAATGAAATTCGTACCCTAGTTCTGAATTAACAAAATTATATTAAAAACTATAACTGATTAATAAGAGTATCCAAGATTATGAGATTCAACTTCTGTTCTATTGTTTAAACAATAAAAACTGAATTTAATTGGACACTACCTATCAATATTCATATTATTTCAATTGCTAGTACTATAATTTGAATTAGAATAATTCTTTAGAAATTCTATTTCCAAATTTATTAAAAAAATCTTCTACTTTCTATACTTCTTGACTAAATACTACAGAATAAAATTTTTTTTTCTTCATCTATATTTATATTGTCAAATATGCGAATAAAATCAGGATTATGATGAGACATTTCATCATGAAAAAATTTTTGTAGTATTACATTTTTCTTGGACTTCTTGCTAGTTGGTTCTATCATTTGATTGTTAATTATCCAAACTGGAAAAATACATAGGCACTTCATTAGAAATGCGCCAGAACATTCCCAATTGATAACCCCTGTGATTTTGTCATCATTGACTAAAATATTTGATAAGTGAAAGTCTTTATGCATCAATACAAACATGGATTTGATTTCATCCAGAAAATATTTAGGAACTAATTTATATAATTCTTCATATTTTGAAATCCAGTATTTTTGTTGTTCTATAGATTTAAAGATATAATTATAAAGGATCTGGTTTCGAATAACAGCTGAAATATATTCATTAGTTGTGTCGAAAGGACCTCTTTCCATGGTTGATAAAATTGCTCATTCACCAGTAAAAAAGTCGCTTTCAATTACCTGACCAATTTTAAATTGATCATTTTTACCATCAAAAAAAATACTACCAATTTTTGAAAATGAAAGTTTTTTAAGTTCCAATTGAATGTTAATAATTTTTAATAGAAACATCTTTTTTTTTTCATGCAGAGGTCACTCCAGATATCGCAAAGACGAATTCCAGGTAAATATTCCATTAAAATATATTCTGCTCCTACCGGATTATTGACAAAACTATTCCAATAATAAACTTTGGGAACAGGGATGTTCGAATTTAAATGAATATACTCCATAACAGCTACCTCACTTTCTGTCTTCCATTGTGAATATACAGAGAATGCTACTCTCCCAATATATTCTTTACCATCTTCTATCTTTAAGATGTACACTTTATGAAAACCACCTTCATTAAATTCTTGTATAGAGGTACATTGTATGTGAAATACGTTTGATGCAGACTTTTGTAAAGCATCCAAATTTACATTTTGTTCGATAGAATTTTCTGAATTGCTTTCTGTATTTTCTTGGCTTTGATGATTGGAAAAATTATTGGACATCTTACCAGCAATAAAATAATTTACAATTTGTGAATTTTATATTTAATTATTCATATTTACATGTAATAATTGTATTGTTATATATATTAAATTTAATTAACTCTAATTTAATTATGTATTGAAGATCTCACAATTCACAGGAATACAATTTGAGAAGCAATTAAACTTTTTTAAAAGATGCAATCATAACTTATGTAAATAAAGTTCAATTCAGAAAAAAATTATTTTATGGAATTATTATAGTAATTTAATAAAAGCATTTTGAAGATGGTATTATAGATAAAGAGATGATATTTATAATTGTTTTAAAAAGGAAAAATGTTTATTATTTTTAAAGACCAAGCTCTGGTGAATCTTGTTACTTTGTTTTCTAATAAGCCAACATGATCAAAGCTGACTGTGATTATTTTTGTGGTGAAATAGGTGTTGATCTTTGGAGCGAAAAAGACTAGCACTAGAGAAACAATTGTCATGACCACAGAAATATTTTTAAATATTTTGTACTATATATTTATCTCACTGTCACAGGTCAGTGATATAATTATTTATAAATAAATACCAAAATTTTGATTAAATGTCATCATTCAGGATTCTTTGAACAACTATCTTTCTTCGGTGCCATTTACTTCGCCAACAATCATTTCACTGACAGCTCATTTGACTGACATCACATAGGGTTAGGATTAGCATTTTATTATTTATTAGTATATATTTTTAGTAAATTGTTGCTTGGTGTGATGTCAGTTAAATGAGCTATCAGTGAAATGATTGTTGGTGAAATAATACAGACCCATCTTTCTTATACCCCAATATACCATTATACATCCTTAAAATTTGATTATGAGAGAATTTTACGATGGAGGAAAGAAATAATATGCTTTAAAATGACAAACTCAAAGTTCTATTTTTGTTTAAGCAGTTTTTTTACTGCTGCTTTCATCTCTTGGTACCTTAGTATATTAAGTTCATGATTTAAGGAATGTTCAAAGTTTCATTTTTTTGCCTTTACATTTTAGCGTTCGATCACTTATATTTTAAATGTTTTTAATTAACGTTAAAGAATTTTTATAAAAAAATTTTTATAAAACATGATTATTATATGAATCATATTTTGAAAAAATTAAAGATTCTGTAAAATATATTTTTATTTTGACTTTATAAAGATTTATGGATGTTCTAATTTGGTGAATTGTATTACCAGTTACTGTATTTCAATAAAAATTTAATTGATCTGCTGAAATTTTTGGTAGTCATTAAAGTATACTATGTTAGATAGGTAATAATGATGTAAATAATGACATGTATAAGAGCAAAAAAAAAATAAACTTTTTCATTAATAAAACATATAAGATTAAAAATTTTTTTTATATACTAAATATTAAATATAAAACTAGTACGTAAGAATATTAACTACAGTAATCAAATCAAGAAAAAGCAAATTATGGCATAATCAACATATTTTATTTTTAATTTTTAAGAAATAACGATCAAATTACAGACATCTGTTAATAATTTTAATTACCTCTTTATAAAAATCTTTTAACTTGTAAAGTAATTTAAGTACTACTTTTATATACATAATATCTATATGCTTTAATGTTAACATCGATCATTACAACAGTATAAATATCACATAGCTCTCAATCTTCCACTCTTAAATCTTTTAGAATTAAAATTTTACTTGATAACCTTCCTACTCCACATATTCTTCACAAACGATATCACTCATATCCACCAACCTGTCATCAATGCCACGAAACCAGTTCTCATCTCTACTGGATAACATGCCCATCTGACCAGCTACTACACAACCTTATTGACACCTCCTTACAACATATTCTAAATACAAATACACTTGACACTACTTCCGAAATAATAACCAAACTACATTGCCAAATTAAACAACTGTATTGTATGACTACACACAACACAGTAGACCTACCATC
>CAJVQA010010312.1:0-11465 GCA_910591915.1 Cetraspora pellucida | reverse complement strand
ACAAATGTAATTTCAAAAAACTTAATAAAGTACTAGCGTGACTGCTTATAGGAAAAAAAAAAAAAAAAAAAAAAAAAAAAGACAAAAAGTTTTTTTTTTATAAATTTTAATCTAATAATTAATTAATTTTAGAACTATCATATATTATAATATTTTTAACTATATAGACATTCAAAATATTTTAACAATTTACAAATTTTATATGTATTACATTAATAAAACTTGTAAATTAATAATAAACTAATATTAAAACTTACTATTTTTATAAATATTTAATATGTGAGTATAGTGACCTAGTGAAGTAGATAAATTGTCAACTCTTGAGTAACAAATCTAAGGTTCAATTTCCACAAATGATGAATTTTGAAAATTATATCTGTGTTATAGTAACTGTTTTTTGCTGATTGGTTGAGTTTTGAGCATCTGTAATCTTAGGTATACCAAGTTAGACCCCACTTGACATTGGGAGTGTGAGGCATCTATGTGAAGTGTAACATTACATATATATAGAAAAATATAAAAAACTGATATTATATAAGGTTTCAGTACAAGCCTGTGATAAGACCACTAGGCATAGAAGGCTAAAAAATCAAAAAGATGAAAACCTACTTGGAAATCCTGAGTAAAAAGGTAGCACAAACTTTCAATGATGCTATTAGACTAATGAAAGTCCATAAAACATCTTTATAGAAACTGTCAAATAAACCAGATGACAAGATGTATAAAGGAGCATATAACTAACCAGACTACCAGAATTATCAAAGAAAAAGGATATATAAGTATACCATACTAGGCCATCTGAATTGGAAGTCTGTGAAGTCAGTTAATTTTGAGTTGCAGCTAGTAGGGGATAATGAAGAAGAAGTCAGAAAGATTAGTACTAGGGTTTGGGTGAACTTTATAAGAATAATAGCAGTTTAAGGAGTAATTTTAACTGCAAGTATTAGCCTCAGCCATAGTGTCAAACTAGATTAGCAGTAAAAGAGAATACAGCTTGCTCTGGTAGATTTATCTTGAGGATAAAAATAGTCTAAGAATTATAGTTCTATAGTTAAAAGCGAATAGATCTGGATCTGTGATCCAGTAAAATTAATATCAAGATCAGATCAAAGAGTTTAAATAGAACATCTAAGCAGGAATGTTAGATATAGCAACTGATAGGAAACCTTCAAGTGGACTTCTTAAATAGATAATATAAAAAAGTTACATATGTAGTTAGTTGTATACTCATCTGATAGTTCATTATAGATATGTTTATATAAAACATATATCTGATATAAGTATTAATAAAAAGCTAGGACCAAAGAGATCACCTTAACACTAAAAAAAAAAATATTTAATATTGCATTATATAATAATTTATATATTAACTAAAAATAAAATATATAATTGTATAGGTTATATATTTATTTACAAAACTTTCTATAGTAGTTTAATATTTAGAAGCTTTTTTACAAATTTTTTTTTCTTAAGCAGTCATAACAATACTTTATTAAACTATTTGTAACTATATATATAAATATAGAATATTATTTAACTTATAAGTTTGTTTTATCTGGCTATCTAAATAGTATCTAAATGTGATCTGTTATGCTAATTCAGTTAGAACTAGAATTTATAATTTATTTAACTCTTATTCTAAAATAGGATATCACCAATATGGAGACATCTTATAAAAAAAAGAAAAAAAAAAAAGAATTTTAAAATTAGAAAAAGAAAAAATAAAAATAAAAAATAAAATAAAACTAACAAAAAGAAAATCAAACCAATTTATAAAGAAAATAAAAAAGAAAACCTATTAATATAATAAAATCTATTCTATAATTGCTGCTTATTACAATATTTTTATATTTTTATAGACTATAATTTTTCTCTAAAAACTAAGTATTTTTAACCAAAATGAAAACTGTATTCACTTGTAAGATAGAGTTTAAGCTGAACACTTTTTATATAAAAGAAAATTTTAAGTAATTGGGGTACTATGCCAAGGTTTAAAGTATACTTAAATAATTTAATTCTTTATAATCTCTATAATTATTTTTTTTAAAAATATTATGCACATAACTTTGAAATATATATATATCTCAATATATTTTTGGTTTTCTAATTTAAATCTTTTTTTGATCTGCTTCATATAATTGGCTAACTTATATATTTGTTGTATTTCTTATTTATTATATTTAAACAAATATATAATCAAAAAGAAAGTAATGCATAATATTAATCTTTTGACAAAGATAAACCAAATCTCTACTTTTCAAAAAAATAAAAATAAAAAAAGAATAAAGAGAATATATATTATTATTACAAGAATTCAAGTTAAGAAAAGTTTTTCTAATTGTTCTTTTGTTTCTTTTATTTCTAATATTCTTAATTAAAAAGCTAATTTTGGTTTTATTTGCTTTCAGAATATTCTTTCAGTTTGAATGCTAAATATGTAAAGAAGTTTGTTAAACAAGAAGCTTAATCTAAGGCAATAGCTACTTAAACTTTATTTGCTTCTTAGTGGTTTACATATTTGAGCTTTGTTAATAGCAAGTTTACTTAATATAAAACTAAGAATATTATTTACTTTAAAGCAAGAGTCTTTAATTTACTTTTAGTGCCAACTTGGTTTAGATAATTATTAGAAAGATTTTTTTTTGGCTTTATGGATATTATTTTAGACATAATTAAAAATAACTATAATAATATATAAAAAAACAAATAATAATATTATAAAAAATATTCATTAATATTAAACAACTCTTCCTGACAATCATTTGAACACAAAATTGGTAAAAAAGAAACCAGATTTTTTGCATAATTAGCAATAAGAAAGATTACAAACAACACTAAGAAAAAGAGACAGTGACAAGAAGAGCACTAAATAGGCTTAGTAATAGGAAGTATTGCAGGCATTAGCAAAGCAACCATAAAAGAAAACTCAAGTTTTTTTGAAAAATTTAGCAAGCAAACAAAAATTGTAAGGATTGCTATTGATCCTGTATATTGATTTGTTTATATTATACAAGTAACACATAATGGATTAGGCAAAACAAACATATGTAAAATTATAAAACAAATAGTATAAACAAAATATCAATATAACAACAGATAAACAGAATATAACAAAATTACATAATAGAACATTCTAAAAATAAGCTGCAAAATGAACAAAAACATATTACAAAAATATAGAGAGAGTTTGCAAAACATTTTTATAAGAAGAGCATACTGGGCAATGAATAGTGTGCATAACAAAGTTTTTTTTAATAAGGCAGGCAAAATATATGCAATGCCAGATAAAAAAGACAGAATCAAAGCAATGTTAACAAAGTAAAATCTGTATGAGATAGTTCTTTTATGATTAATAAAAGAAATATTAAGAAAAGCTAAAGAGAAACAACCTAAAAAGAAGCTAGACATAACTATAAAAAGTCAAGATGCAAAAAAGAAACAAACTCAACACAATCACAATAAAGAACAACAAGAAATAGAAAAGACAAATTAAAAAGAAAGTATGGACAGAAACAAGAAAATAAGAGAACTACAGAGAAAAAACTTGAAAATATAAAAAGACAACAAGAGGAAGCTAATATAATGCAAAAAGAAAAAGAAATAAAGGTAAGTACAAAAGTTAATAACAAAGTTTTATTAAGACTCTATTTAGAAACAAGAAGTTAAAGAACAAGAAAGAATAATTGAACAAGAAAATATAGAAATAAATAGCAAGCAGTCAAGACAAAACACACTAAAAGAAGAAAGAAAAAGACAGAAAAGAAGAAAACAAAAAACAGAGAAAGAAATCAACATTGTAGAAATAGCATTAGAAGAAAGTATATAGGCACTAAGCAAAAGAAATTGTGATCAAAACAACAGCCTAATCACTAATATACTAGTATATGATGTTTCTGGAGAAACAAAAGAAGACAAATAAAGTTTATTAGATAGTCTTTAAAGAATAATACATATATGAAAGATATTAATGAAGTTTTTAAGTAAAGAAATCTTTGGATAGAAGTAATCTTTGACTGTAATTATGATAAAGATAAAACTATACAAAAAATTAGCAAAAAAGAGAATGATTAATACAAGATAATACCAGAAGATGAAGAAAAGAAAGAAATAAAAAAAGAAAAAATCAAAGAATACAAGAAAGAACAACAAGATAAAAGAAAACATATACCAAGTTTTAGAAAAAAGAAGGCCAAAAAAGGCATTAACTGAGAAGAACCAAACAATAATGAATATGAAAAAGAGAAAAAACTCATTAGCAATATAACTTATTTAACAATATGGTACCTACTAGCTAATATAAACAAAAGAAAAATAAAATATATTTGTAGAAGAATCAAAGATGTGCAGATAATTTGCATCAAAAGGTTTAAGTACAAGGCCTTAGCAGTAATACAAACACAAAATATAGAAGAAAAAATATTCTATAGTTATTGCCAGCAGACAATAATAAGTTAGTAAGAGTAACAAGAGGAAGAGAAGATCATAAAGCAAGAAAAGAACAAAAAAAAATACAGCCAAACTAATAAAGCTATCTAGAAATGCTTCAGAAGTCTTATTATTATGATGCTTGAGAAGTAAAGAAGCAAAGTCAGTATACATTCTACCAAACTGAAATGGAAACCAAAAAAAAACAGCATTAATTATATTTACAACAGAGAAAGATATGAAGATAGTGCAATCAAAACCAATCATATATAACAATTTTCAAGTATACTAGATTAATAAAAAGAGAAAAAAGCCAAAAAAAAGAGAAAATTTCAAAGATAGAAAAAGAAGAAGCTGAGATAGATTAAGTCAAATTTCTGATATAAAAAAAAATGAAAGTAAAGAAAGAAATCAATAGAACAGAACATATATAAACAGAAAAGATGATTGGAAAAACCTAAAACCAAAAGTTCAAATGATAGAAGAAGGTGATAACAGCTTAAGATATAATATTAAAAACCAAAGAAGATATAAAAGCATAGATAATAAGAAAGAAGAAAGCCAAAAGAAAAGAGAAAAGAAAGATAAGGTGCATTAGCAAGAAAAGAACATATATATAAAAGATATGCTAAGCCAAATTTTAGAAAAACTAGAAAAATTAAAAAAAGTAAGTGACTCAATAAAGGAAGGCATAGCCAATTGCTTCTAAAGGCATCTTAGTTGAATTTATAAATATAGATAAAGAGATAGAAGAGTTCTTACAAAACAAAAGGAGAAGTTTTGAGAACAAAAAAAGAAAAACACATCCTTATTCAAAAAAAGAAAAAAGTAAGAAAAGAAAAGAAAAGGAAAGAGAAGAAACAGCAAAGACAGTATAAGAACAACTAAAAAAAAGATAGAAAAAATGAGATTAAAATAGCATGCCACAATGTTAATAGACTTAAAACTAAAAAATGAAAACTCAATAATCTGCTAAGCTGAGCAGAAGAAGAAGAAATCACAATACTAGGTATCACAGAAACAAATCTTACAGAAAGAGAAGAAAGATTCTTAATACAGATAATAAATAGGAAATATATAGAATTTTGGTCAAGTGTAGCAAAAAACAAAAAGAAGAGATCAGGTATAGGCATTATGATTAATGAACAATAAGAGAAGCATGTAGCTGCAGTCAAAAAAATAAATAAGTATATAATAAAGCTTATACTATACTTCAAGCAATTGGAGTTAGTAGTTTTAAGAGTTTATATACTACCAAATGACAAGGCAATAGAAAAAAGCATTCAACAAAAAATAGTAGAAATAGTTACTAAAAAAAAAAGACAGACACAAATAGTTATTTTAGGTGATTTTAACTATACAGCAAATAATGTATTGAACAGACAACATTTACAAACAGCAAACTTTAAGAGATTGCCAATCTTTAATTAGATAAAAAAGCAGGATTTTAGTGATAGTTACAGAGATATGCATCCAACAAGTTAAGAATTTACATGATCAAATAGAGAAGTAGCAATAAGAATTGACTATATATGGATATCAAAGAAACTGGCCTTAGGTCTACAGAAGGCAGAAATTGAAGATGCAAAGAGAATTACTAAAAGCAATCATAAAATAGTAAAAACAGAAATATGGATTAAACACATGATGACAAGAAATAGCAAAGCTAAAATCAAAAAAAAAGACAATCAAGAACAGTATATTTATATGACCAAGCAAGAAAAGAAAACTAGAAAAAGTATATACAAGAGTGCAGAAATAGTTAAAAGTCAAAAAGGTGCTAAAGAACATTCAAAAAAGAGAAAGAAATAATATAAACAGCATATAGAATGTATTAGAAAAGACAATCATCATAGCAGCTAGTAAGCATCTGCCTAAAAAAAAGATATACAACATACTAACAAATAGAAGAAACAATCAAAAGAAGCAATACTAAGAAAAGAATATTGTAGAGCTGCAAAGATTGATTAAACATACAAGAACAAGAGAAGGTCAAGAAGTAACAAAAAAAGAAAGAACTGAAATAAATAAGAAACTACAAATAATAAAAGGAAAGGAAGGTACAAGGCTGCCAAAATTACACAAGCAATAGTCAAGTGTCTGGATAGAAGATATGAAAGGTTAACAGAAACTGTTGCAAGAGAAAAAGAAAAATGAATAGGAACAAGATCAAAGAAGACAAATAGAAGAAAACATAGACAAAAGATGTAAAATGATTAAAATAGATCAAAAGAAAATAATAGTCAGTCTGTTAAACAAACTTTACAAAAAAATAACACTTAACAGATTTATTGAACAAAAAGAAGAACTGATGAACTTAATAGTAAAATCAGAGTTAATTAAAATTGGTATAGCAAAACATTACAAGAAACAATTCAGAATGAGAGATACAAAACTAAAAGAAATATCAGAAAGGTGAAAAGAAGTTTACAAGCCACAAGAATGTATTAAAGAGGAATAGTATATGGAATTAGAAGAGAGCATCAAAAAAAAAGAATAGAAAGAAGTACTAAGAGAACTTAAAATAGAAACAGTTCTAGGCATATCTGATATAAGCTATATACTAATTAAATAAGCAAGAAAGAAAACATAGAAAGTCTTTAGATTCTTTGCTGATCTTTGTTTAGAGAGAAGAGAAATACCAACTAAGTAAAAAATTGCACAAGTTTATTCAATACTAAAAGACATAGAGTAGAGATATAGCTTAAACAATATTCACCTAATAGCTTTGATTGAAACATTTAGAAAAGTAATAACAAAGGTGATAACAAAAAGGCTTGCCAAAGTGTTTATGAAAAAAGAAGTGCTTAAGGGACCAAACTACATAGGTCTATCAGAAAACTCAACAGAGCAATCAGTGCATATCCTTAATATAATAATGGAAGAGGCAAAAGAAAAGAACAAAGAAGTATGGATTCTCCTACAAGACATGAAAAAGGCATTTGACTCAGTTCTACTCAAAAGTCTTGAAATAGTGTTGCAAAGAGTTAAAATTTCTAGAAGAATGATAAAATATATCTTAAACCTTTTTTACAAAAAACAATTAAGAATAATTACAGCTTATAGCTTAATAAAAGAAGTAACAGCAGAAGACAGAATAGATCAAGATAAAATAATGTTACAAAATTCGGCCAGGTAGCAATTGCATACACAGATGATACAACATGAATTGCAAACAGCAAAGGCCAGCTATTGAAGATTCTAGAAGTAGTCAAGGAGTTTTTCAAAATGAAATAACATAAAGATTAATAGATCAAAATCAAAACTGCTAGTAATAAACATAAAGGTTAAAAGAGATAAAAAAGAAGTAGCTTTTGGCAAAAGCAGTATAAGAGAAGAGCCAAGAAACAAAATTGTTTAGTTACTGAGAATATGGCTAAATAACAGAATGCGAGAAGTATTAGTTAAAAGAAAAGCTAAAGGGATAGTTAGTCAGATAATAAAAGATCTCAAATACAAAAAAATAACAACATGTCAGATCACATATATAAACAATATGATAATAATTCTAAAACTAAGTTATATGCTCCAGTTGACTAAAATCTCAGAAAAGGAAATATATAAAATACATCAACTAATAATATGTTTAGCAAAGCAAAAAAGCAATTTGCAAAGAATATTAGAAAATTGTATAATAGAATATAAAGATCTTGGTGGGTGTAGAACATTGCAACAAGAGCTATTAATGAAGCAAATGAGTGGCTTGTTGTTAAGATTGAACAGACAGGATAGCCTAAGTCAGTTAACGAAACTAAAAATAACACAAGGTTGCTAAAGAGCAGGTTTGACAGAAGATGTTTAGAAGTTAGAAAAAATACTAGCTAACAAAGTATGTTGAAAGAACAACTTAGCATATCTGACAATAATAAAAGCAAAAGAACTAGAAATAAGTATAAGAACAGAAAGTAACTTATAGAAAATATTTGGATACAGTACTAAAATACAAGAACTGTTAGAAACATATTTGTAGAAAAGAAGTAGAATAGAGATAAATAAAGCAGGTCTAATCTATTTAAACCAACTGCTCAACATAAAAGATAAGAAGCTAGTCATGTGGCAACAATTTAAAAACTTTTGTGAATATTCAAATAAAGACAAAAAGGCAGAATATTTTAAAGAAATAGAGTTCAAAGTGCTTGAAGAGCCAACAAATAGAAAAATCAAAGAACACTTTAAGACAAATAGGCATAATACCCAAGTAATAAAAATGATATAGAAGACTATGTTAAAAGATAAAAAAAGAAAAGAATAAATAATATATAATACACAAAATAACAAACAATTAGAAAAGATAATAAAGAAGAAAAAGAAAAAGATCCTATTAGAGCAATGGCAAATGTAAAATAAAGAGAATGAAATAGCAACAGAAATTAGCAGATGTAATGGATGCACAGAAGAAGAAGAACAAAAAAAAGGCAGTTGTTGGCAATAGATAAGAATAAACAACAAAATTAGAGTAATCTCTGACATATTGATAGAAAAGAAGAATAGCAAGATCAAGATAGCTATAAACTAGTTAATAGAAAAAGTAGAAACAGAAAGGTTGAAAGATAGTAAGCAGAAACTTAAAGGACTAATAATAGTAGAAGAGTTAGAAATAGAGATAATCAAGCAACAAAAACTAAATGAGAATGTAAAACAAGAAATTCTAAAGATACTAAAAAAAAACCTATTGAGAAACAAAGACAAATATATAATATATATGGATAGTGCTGCAAATATAAAGACCAAAGAAGAAACACAAGATAGAAGCATAAGTACAAAATGAATTCAAACAAATAAAACACAAAAGTGGCCAGAAGAAGAAATATTATTAGAACTAGAAGAATAAATGACATCAACAATAGCAGAATTAGTAGCAATATAGGTAGCAATCCTAATAATATTAAGAGAGGAACAAGTAAAAGTATATACAGACAGTAATGCTATAATAAGAAACATTAGTAGAGGTTTGGAGCAAATAGATAAAACAAAGATTCTTAAGAAGAAAAATGTGATATGAATAATGAAAATCATAAATCTTATCAATAAAAAAAGTATACAGATAGAGTTAGTAAAAGTTAAAAGTTATAGCAAGAACAAATAGAATAACAAAACTAATAGCCTTGCAAAGAAGGGAATGATAAGTGAGAAAGTAATACAAATAAAGAAGGTCAGTTGTAAAAAGATAGAGTACTGCCTAGAGTAGAAAAACAAATAAACTGACATACTAGCAAGATTGTTATGCAAATTAGTAACAAATACAAGATTAGAAGCAGAATAAAAAGAAACTAATGCAATCAAAAAGTTAGAACTGAAAACAGAAATTATGATTCATAACTGGACACAATTTTGGAAAAGACTAAAAATGACTAAAAGAGTGTATTGCACAATAAGAAGAAGTAGTATAAGAAGAGATATATTTATAAAGTATATGGTAGATAAACTTTCAACTCTAGAAGAACTTAATAGAAAAAGGCCATATATATATACAACAACAGAGTACCAAGTTTGTTAAGATAAAGTTAAAGAAACACAGTAACATTTAGCATCATGTAAAGGACAACAGAGTCTTTAGAAACAAATTCAAAAAATGACTATCACAACAGTCTGAAAAGAGTTAAAAGAAAAAGAAAAAACCTGCATTCCACTATATATACTATATACAGTACTTTTTGGAAAAAGTGAAGTAAAAGAAATAGAAATGAGAGAAGCTTTAATCAAAAGCTTAATTCTAGAAAAGACACAAGACAGACTAACACAGCTCTTAAATACAAAAGCAAGACAGCAGTTTATTGAGACAGTAGCAAAGACAGCATAGAATATATTTTATGAACAAGTTTGGAAAATTCAATATAAAAAGGTCAATAAATGGAAGAAGAAAAAAGGTATAACAACTAAGATAAAGAAAAAAAAAATAAAGAAGAAGAATTCAAAGAATAAAGGAAAGGCAAAATAGCAAAAGATTAAAGAAGAAAAGAAACAAGTGAAAGAGAAAAAGAATAGAATTAATGAAGAAACTAGAAAAACAATATTGGGGCTTATCATGAAAGGGAGAAAACCCTTTTACTACAAACTTTAAGTAGTTAGACAAATAGTCTACTTCTGTTTGAAGTAGTATAGCAGATTGCACTTAGATATCCTGTAGATGGCTGGGTAATGCTAGACTTAGTTGTTAGGTAAATCTATATAATTGCAGAAGTAATTTTAAGAATCTTAATAAAGTATTAGCATGACTGCTTAAGTTTTAAAAAAATAAAAATAAAAATAAAAATAAAAATAAATATTATAATATAAATAACTAATATCAAAAATAAAAATTTTATTATACTCTCTTTGCTGAACACTTAAATACAAATTTAATAAAAAGCAAAAATCAAGTTTACACAAAAACAGCTATCTAAACTACATAACCTTATATTATAAAAATAAAATCAATCAGAATAAGACTTTTTCTTTAATCTTATAAAGGATCTACTATAATTCACTTATTAACTGTATTGATACAATATATAACTTAATATCTATACAAATTTTTTTACTATATCAATACATACTTCTGTAATAGCATATATAAATAATATGATATAGATAGTCAAAGATAAACAAGAATTACAAAACATATTAAAAACAGTTAACTTCTTTCTCTCTTATACTAACATCAAAATCAATCTTTACAAATTAACTCTAGTATCTAATAATTTAGATCTTAATACTAATTTAATATTTCAAGAAAAGAATATAACAATATTTAGATATCTGAATGCATGGCTTACCTAAGATCCATCACTTCAATCTATAAAAAAATTTTTTAGCAAAGATATCACTTCTAATTTAAACAAAATCAAATTGCTAAAATAACTAATAAATAGGCTATATATATTATTAACAATATAATTCTTATATATGCAGCATATTAGATACAAAGCACTTATCTATTAAAATATTCTTATAATTTTATTACAAATTTATATATAAATATAAGTCATATTATCACTTCTGATACATTATATTTTATAAAATAAATTAAAAAGCTTATTAATAATATTAAATCTAATGAC
>CAJVQA010010311.1:0-11466 GCA_910591915.1 Cetraspora pellucida | reverse complement strand
GTCGTAGGTGGGATTTGAACCTTAGACCTGCCACTTGGAGGATGACAACCCAACCACTACACTAGGATCGCCATCCTTCTAGTTTTATTTTTATTTAATAAGATTTTGCAATATTATATATTAAATATTATATAAAATATATAGAGAGATATTATATTATTTTAAACATTTTTTAAATTTTGTATAGTTAATAAATAAAATATGAAGCTAAAAATAAAATTATAAATTTATTAAATCTATAATTTTTAAATAAAAAAAATATGCAGTATTTTTTAAGTTAATTAAAATTATATAATTTTGTATAATACTATATAAAGAATATAATAACTTAGTAAAATGAATAAGTTGTTATACTTTTATACTACAATAATAAAATCATTATTAAAAAAATATGAAAATATTTTTTATCTTCTAATTATTACTTTATTATTTATTAAACTTCTAATATAAATTTAAACTATATAAAATTTTATCTTTTACTTTCTGTTAACTATAAATAATATACAGAAAGTTATCTTAATTCTTATAAAATTAATTAAATTTGTATTATTAAAGTTTCTGCAATTATCTCAATACAATTTTTAGACAAAACTAACTTAAACCATTAACTTAACCTTAATATTAATAACTTAAATTTTATTTGCTTTATAGCTATTAAATATTTAATTTATATTTCTTCTTTATTTAATATTCTTATTATTGATTTAATTGTTTTTAAAATCTTTATTTCAAGTAAATCTACTAATAAACATATATATATACTGATAATTTTGTAATTAATATATAAAATTTCAAATAAATATTTAATAAAGATAGAGACATAGCCTTATAATTAATATTAAAAAAAAAACTTTGTAATTAATATTGATACTAACTAATATATAATAGGTATTAGTTAGATCTAAGTTAATAATAATAATCAAATTATTAATTTTTTTTTTTACTAAAATACTTTTTCAATTATTATTACAATTATAACAGTTTCTTGAAACTTAATTATTAATATTTTTAGTAACTCTTAATTAATAATTTTTAAATTTAATAATCTTTAACTTAACTCAACTTATTTTAATAATTTATTCAAATTCAATTTGTGGCCAATATAGTATATTCTTTTAAATATTATTAAATTATATAAATTACAATTTATTTTTCATAAAATATAGACTTATTCAAATAATTATCTTAATAAGCAAGCAGATTCTCTTTCTAAACAATACTTATTGTTATTACTCTTTTTATTTAACTATATAAATTTTTATAATTCTTATCATATTATTCAATAAAAATAGCATTATATAAAACTTTTAACAAAACATTTTATTAAGCAAATTTATGAAGCTTATACTTTAGTTATATAAATATCATAAAAATAAAATAGTAAGAAATTATATTTCAACTAATATATTAATTAGAGATTTACTTGACTTTATTTTAATTATAATCAAAAGCCTTTATACAATATTACTAACTTTAAACTTAATTAGCTAAAATCTTTTAAAACAAAAATTTTTCTTAATAAGTTGCTAATATATTTATTATATTATATTATTTATCTAAATGAATATTTAAATACTATTTGTTTTATTATAACTTATTTAATTTTTTTACCTACTAATATACTTATATTAACCTATTTTTACTTAATCAAATTATCTAAACCTTTATTAATTAATTATTTTTAATAATTTATCTAATCTTGATACTTATTAAAAACATAATTTAATTAATAAAATTTATTATTATTTAGTTTTTAATTCTTTATATATATTATTTAATGCATTTTATCCTAACTTTAATTTTAAAGAACTTATTTTAAAATCTCTTATATTAACAATTCAAAACTCTGATATTTTATTTTTATTTTTTTATTTTTTTTATTTTTTTTTAATATTAAAGTCTTTATCTTTAGAGATCAATGTTTTTATTCAAGTATTTAGATACAGATACCTTTAAAGACTTTCATATATAAAAGGTTACAATTAGCCACATATGCACTTTTGGTATTTAATTTAAGTAGTCTGTCTATACATTACTATACAGTTTCTATACTAGATACTATATCTGCAAGCTAACTATAGGTCTTGCTTATTTAAACTTTCTGCATATGTAATCTGATTTGTGATCACAAGAACACCTTTTGAGTTATACTCATTCAAAGTACCTGATGCTTTAAAGACTCTTAGGACTAGTTTATCCTTGACAGATAACTTACTAGAACCTTCTGTATTCTACACATAGCTAATTTAGTTTTATGCAATATGCTATAGTTATCTAACACTTGCAATTACAGTAGTTATCTGTTTAACTGCTACATTATACTATTTCTACTCTTATAAAGTTCACTAGAACTCTAGTACCTATTATCATAACATCTTCTTCATCATTTTTTACTAACTACTACTCAGAACCAACAGAACTTCTTTGACTTTCAATTCAGATAGTCTGATATAGTATACTTATATATTCTTTTTCTTTAACAATTTCAGCAGCCTAGTTGGTTATGTGCTTCTCTATACATCTTAAAATTCAATTTATCTACCTATTCCTTTGAAGGTGTTTTATGGGCTTTCATCAATTTGACTATATCATTAAAAATACATGCTACCTCTTTATTCAGAAATTTTCAAATGAGCTTTTAACTCTTTGGTTTCTTTTTTACTGCACCTAGTAGTCTTATCATGGGTTTGCACTAAAGTCTTATATGACACTAGTCATTAACATTCTTCTATATATATGTAATATTACACTTGGTATAGATGCTCTAAGCTCCTATTTGAGATGGTGTAATTTAAAGTTACAGTACACAAATTCAACCAATCATCAAGAAACAGTTTGCTGTAATACAGATTAATTTCCAAATTTTATCATAGATAGAATTTGAACCTTAGACCTGCCACTTGGAGGATAACAACCTAATTACTATACTAGAATCACTATTCTCATTTTGATATTTTATACAAAACTGCTTCTTAAGTTATTATTAATATTCTTTTTAATATTAATTAATAATTATATAAAAAATTATAAAAAACATATTGCATTTATTTTTCTAACTATAAAAAGTAACAAAATAAGTTTCAATCTTAATAAGTTAACTAACTTTTAAAATTATTCAATTTTGTAAACTTTCTAATTAATTATATTCTCACTTAAATACATATTCTTTTATTAATCAAGTAATTTACAAAATCAATATTTGGTCTATTTATAGATCAAATATAATATATTATCAAATTATATACTAAATATCCAAATTTAAATGAGCTTTAATCACTCTAATAAGTTTAGATTACAGATAAACTAGTCTGAGTTTTTATTTTTGTATATAATTTTTTAATTTATTTGTTTTGTACAAATAGTAATAGTTATATAGTTAACAGTTTAATAGTTAGCTCTAATTACAAGCGTTGGTCTCAACTATAGCATATATATGTAACTATTTTAAATTATTAATAAAAATATAAGCAAGGTCTTAATTTAATACTAAAGAAAAAATAAGTTATTAACTTTTTAAGTGACAAATTACAAGTTCAAAACTTACTAATAGTAAAATTTGGATTTTTATCTATGTTAAAACAATTGTTTCTAATAATTGGACTAAGATACTTATAATTATAATTATATTAGCATGACTGACAGATTATAAAGCATTTATATAACTAGTTAAACAAAGAAATAAAAACTAATATTAGGTAGTATAAATACAAGATAAGACCTTATAATTATTTAAATCTGTAGAAATTAAAAAACAAAAAACCTATTTGAAAAGATTAAGCAGAGAGATAATATGAATTTTTGATAATATTATTGTAAAAGCTAGTCTTAAAAAATAGATACCAATATAAAAGAATCAAATAGACAAGAACTTTAGATAAAAGGTACTATCAACTAGATTATTAGAATCAAACTAAAGAAAAAGAATATTAAGCTAATCTAATATATTAATAGTCCTGCTAGACTATTTAGATTAAGAGTTTAAAGATAAAAGTAAAATATACTAAAGTAATTTAGATATGCTATAAAGTAGTATTAAAGTTTAGATAAACTCTGTAAAAATATAATAATTTAATAGCTAGCTTTAATTACAAATATTGGCTTAATTATAAGTTATAAAATAAATATACAATATCTTAAAAATAAAATTGTTTTAAAGTTAAGAGTAAGGGACATGTAAATTATTTTTATATAATAATTTATGATATATATATAATATATTAAAATTTTTATTTAGAAACTCTCTTCACTGATCCTTAATTTCTAAACAAAGCCAAACAAACATAAAGGAAAAACATAAAAACAGTCTAATAAACCTTATTTTAGACTCTAAGAAAAAGGCCTCAACATACAAAATACAACTACTTTGCTTTAACAATAGTATAAATAAAGTTTTGTTAAACAAAAGCTCTTGCTAGTTTTTTAAATTTTTAAATTTTTTTTTTCAAAAAAATTAGGAAACAGTACTAAATTCTGAAAAACAAAATTGAAACATATGACTAGTCATCAGTATAAATAAAACAATATGTTACATTATACTAAACAACAAATAATAACAACAAATAGCTTTATTAAAAAATAATAGATAAGTATAGCATATGGAATAAGCAAATGAAGGAACAACAGAATAGTCTAGAAATAGAAGTACAAACTAGATTAGAACTATTATATAGTACAAACCTAATTCAACATATTAAGAATTTTGGTAATAGAAATAGAAAATACATAGATAGTAAAATATTAGATGCAGTTTTAGCAAAACCTATAAGAAATCCTGATAATCTAAAGTATATAACAAAAGATCTGATGATTTATGATCCAAAAAACATCATAATAAATGATTTACTTTTGTATAACCAAATACTAGAGATACTCAAAATAGCAAAAGTATATACAGTTTTACATAGTATTATAGAAGAATAAGCAAAGAAACTTGCATCTATAGATATAATTCCTAAGTCATTTGGATATCAAGTAAACATAAATAAGAAAGAAATATCAAGAAAAGAAACAAAGCTAAAAGAAACAAAAGTGGCAAAGAAGGTCAATTAAGTAGAAATGCTTGTACATATATAAGAAAAATATCAAAAATATAAAAACAAAAGAGAAGAAATGAATTAAAATTTAAAAGAAGTTATAAAACAAATAGAAGAACTAAGCATCTTAACTACAAATCAACATAATCTTAAAGACTTTGAAAACATGATTACAAGAAAACTGCCAATGGAAACAATAGAATGTGAAGGTGATAATTAGAAGAAAGAAAATAAGAAAAGTTAACAGATGACAGAATACACAATCTTAAAAAAACATTAAGAATATAAATAGAAGAATAGCAGAACTAAAAGCAAAAAAAGAAAAGCAAGAAACTTTAGAGTTAACAGATACAATAGAGCAAAGTCAGTGATTTTCAAAAAACTGTATATGTGATGAAAGTAAATCCTTTAAGGCAAACATGCCAATATATATAATGTCAGGTAAAAACAAAGAAAAAAGAATTAAATATATGTAGTGAATTTTTTGAGAAAATTATTATATTAAATCAATTCAAGAACTTTTTAAAAAAGAAAATAGTTGAGTAGAAGTAGACTTCGACTGTAAATTTAGCAGAAATGCAGCAATAGAGAGAATTAAAGAAAAAGAAGATGAATGGCTTAAAATTATTTCAGAAGAATCTAAAAACCAAAAAAAAAAGCAGAAGTAGCAAGTACCAAGAAGCAAAGAAAAAGAAATGAAAGAATTCAAAAATGTTATTAGACAAAGAAAAGAATGAAACTATAAAAACAGCTATGTAACAGAAGATAAGATAGAAGCAGAGTTATATTTAACAATATAGGATTTATCAAACAATATTAATGCAGAAAAAATAGACCACATGTGCAAAAGTATTAAAGGAGCTCATATAAAATATATCAAAAGGTCTAAATATAAAGCATTAGCAGTAATTAAGATGAGAAAAATAAAAGAAAAAAATATTTCATAGTCACTACCAATAAGAATGCACAAACTTGCAAGAGTAATGATAGGAGAAGATAACTATAATCAGCATAATATACAAAATCAATTTACAACCCAATTAGTAAAGCTTCCAGAAAACATATCAGAAGTATTGATATTACAATGCTTAAAGAAAAAGAATGTAAAATCAGTATATATACCATCTAATAAAAACAGAAATCAAAGAAGGTTAGCTACAATTACATTTGCATTAGCAGAGAAAATGAAAGCAGCATAAACAAAACTGATATGATTCAACAACCATTTATTCTTTTGTTATGATCACAAAAAAGAAAATAAAAAATACAAATACAAGAATATAAAAGAAAAATATATCAATAAGAATGATCATCAGAAAAAAAAATAGAGAGTTATATATTGATTGGTAACTGAAAAATATATAATGATATAAATCACTTTTGCTGATTTATAATAATTGTGATACTAATTAATATATAATGAAATAAATATAAATTAATATATAACTGAAGTGATAATAATTGATATATAACCTAAATAATTAGAATTATGTTAAGTAATTTATTGATTATAATCACTTAGCTTATATATCAATTATAATTGATAGATAGCTATAAGCTGATTATAATCAATATGTACTGCTATACTTATTATATTAGAATTAATATACACAAATCATTATATTAAATATTACAGCAATTCATTTTTATATTTATCAACTTAAAGTGAATAAAATTTATTTATTTAAATTGAATACAATTTATTTTATACATATGAGATACATTTTGCATGCAATATATAAAAAATTACAAAAAAAAACAATACCACTAATAGATTTCAAACAATTTATTCTGTGCATCTTGCAAAAGAATTAAAAAATTATTTTAAAACAGGGAAGTTGTATTGAGGTTAGGTTTAATGTTGGAATTGGCCTGTATTGATTGCATTTATATTGATTGTTCAGCTTCATAAAAGCCTGAAGCAAGCTCATTATTAATAATTGTATTAGCTGATTCTTGATTAGGAACATTATTATTAAAGTTATTCTAGTATAATAAAGGTTAATATTCATTTTGTAGTTACAATCAATATGTTACAAATACTTATCAAATAGCACACCATGTGACACTTAATTTGACTTTCACTACAGATGATATTTTTTGATTAAGGATTTAATATAATGTCACTTATGGCTAGTGTGAAGGCACAATGATAGTTTGTAAGAGTAGGAGTAGCAGTTATGCTGAATGCAATTCTTGAAATAATTGCAACCCAGAAAACACCATTATTATCTTGCTTATAAAGTATGCAATAGCAATTATATACTTCTTGGCTTTGCTTCTACCTTACTATATTCTTAGTACTAGCATTGCTTCTGAGCTAAAAAAGCCTTTCACAACCAAATACACTTCAAATTGCCAAATGTACATTCTGCAATGCTGAACCACACAGGTTCTTCATTTTTTGTAAGAGCTATTGAAAATTGAGCACTATAAAAAATGCTTAGACTTATTGAAAATGATTAATAATAATATAAAATAATATATACAGGTGTCAAATATTATTACTTATCTAAGAAGATCATATATTATAAAACTAGTTTGCAAAATTATTAGCACTTAAGTTTACTATGAATTCAAGAAACTTTTCATTCAAGTAGTCCTTAAGGGACTTCTTTATTTTACCTTGGATGGGATATATTATATGCAAAAAAAGGCATTTAACAATGCTAATATATACTTTTTGCAAAAATGTAAAAACAAAAGCACTCAGAATATGCCAAAAAAAAGTATTCAGAATATGCCAAAAAAAAAGTGCTCAAAATATGCCTTTGCTTTTTATAATACTTATGTTCTACACTTTGGATAAAAGATCTTCACCTTAAATGTCTTGAGTGTCTTGAACATTTTTGTATCATATTTCATTTTTTAGATCTTGAAAATTATTACTTAACTGCCTGATTAGGAAGTATATTTAGTAGTTTTGAGCAAAGAGACATTCTTAGTCCTCAGATTCATAGTGATGACAACTTGAATAAGCTCAAAAAGATAAAAAAAAAAAAGTTATTAAAAAAAAAAAAAATTAGATTAAAAGATCAATATTTAAAAATTAAAAAAAAAACCTTTTATACCATTATGATTATATAGATGATTTTGATTGGAAGATTGATGATCAGGTGATGCCAATCTTCTATGTGTTTGCTACAGCTGTGACAATAATAATTGTGCTGCATAATATGAGGTAGGTTGAAAAGATGATAGTTGTCTAAAATAAGTTTGCTGAACAGATTGTCTAGAAGGTAATAGTTGCTTAAAGAAAGTTTGTTAGACAGATTGTCTGGATTGTCTGAATTGTCTTGATTGGGTTGAAAAGGATGATTGATGTTGCCTATTTCTATCACTCATTATAGAAAAAGTATTATATGCACTTCTTATAGATCTAGTGGATTTGTCAGAATCAGAGTCATCATTATAAGATGGTTAAGATGGTTGATGAGAACTAGTAATATCATTTGAATTATAATGAAAGCAGATTGTATTGGTAGGAACAGCTAGATAAGAAGATAGTAGATTTTTATTAGAGTTATTTTCCATTTTCAAAATTTTTAAAAGTTATCTTTAGATGTTAAAGTGATTAAACTTAAATATCTAAAAAAAAAAGCTTTAAACAATTAGTAATAAAAATAATATCTAATGATATTAATCATTGTATAAAAATTTATAAAGAAAGTATACTTATCTCAATTGTGTTTTTGTCATTGCACTTGTCATAACAATTGCTGAGATTTAACACATATATACATATAATTTCTTGCTGAGATTTTTAAATTTGAAATATCATTAATGACATAATATGAAGTTTATTTTTACACATTATTTAATTAATTGTTATGTTTTGTTGTTATATAAAAAAATTAATTAATATCGATTTATATCGATATATAACAATTTTATAATTTATTAGTTATATTTATTTTCTTTAAACTTCTTTATATTACTATAATATGCATTGAACTTTTTTTTAATACATCATTTTTACTTTATCACTTCCTACTAATATCTTTTTTCATTTTCTTTATATTTATTTAAAATGCATTGAAAGTGTGGGCATTGTAAATGAGAATTTTCAAAGTTATTTATTTTATCACAATATATCTTACAAAAACACCCTAATAACCAAGCTTTTACAAGTCAAACTGTTTTGAATGAGCAGTTGAATGATGCTTGAAATGTGCTAAAATATAGCTCTAGTTATTATAAATCTTTTACAAATTCTGAAGTATATAGTTAGATTACTAATTTAGATATAATCAATATATAATGATTGTCTTTGTTTAGAGCAAAAATATTTCAATTTCATCTCAATCGAAATCAAGTTTAAATGATTTTTCTTCTATGAAAATATAATCACTTTTAACAAATAATATGTCTATTTTTATAAAAGATAAAATACTTCAAAACATGTCCAATAAAAGTGATTATTTATATGCCCCAATGGATAATGTTTTATCTGAAGCTTTAGAAAATAATCTTGATGACTATAAAAGAGCTTTATTTGATGATACTTTTAATAACTTACTTTATTCACAAACCATTGAGTAGCCTAATGATGCATATCATGAATTTATAGAAATAATTAATACATATTAACTTTCAAATTCAGCAGATAGAGAATAATGCATATCGTATATCTATGAAATTAATTAATATATATCAACTTTCAAATTCAGTAGGTAATGCTATTATAAAGCTCTTTAACAAATTCTCAAATTTAAATATTTTACTGCTTTTATTATTAACAAAGGCTGGAAAGAAATTTCTTGGTAATACTACTATTCCACATATAATGTTTAAAAAAATTTCTAAATTAATGTTTCAAGATGTAGAATATACATTCTACTATCGATTATTAATTTAGACTATTAAGTCTTTATTAATAATTGATAGTATTAATCAGTCACTAGTTCTTCAATATGATGATAAAAAAGAAGTAAATAATAATATAAAGCATTAAATTTTTGAAGAACAATTCAATAGTAATTGGTGGAAGTAAAAAGAGTTGACATTACTTGTTGGGCAATGATTGCTATTACTTATTCTTTACTCTGATGTAACAACTCTGAACTATATGGATAAATCGTCTGAATATTCTATATTTTATCACTTGGCAATATTTTAAACCATTAAAGGAATAAACCAGAATCCAAAGTATTAGTCAGATTCCTTTTAATTATGAAAGCCAAGAATAGTAAAATGAGAGTTCTGATAATTTTCAAAAAATGCAATAAGAACTTTTTCACAAATGTATATTAATTCTTCTCAAGCTTATTGTTAATGAGTCAGAGCTTTTTTTTGTTATATATAAAAATATAATAACCTTTATTCTACAAATATCATTTATTATTTCTGATATACTTGAAGCCAATAAGTTTGTCAACATGTATCAATTATCTTCTGCAAGATAGTCATGTGAAAAATGCTTAGTATTAAATGATAACTTAAATAATACTAATTTAACAAACATAATTTCAAAAACTCCAACAACTATGAAGCAAGTGATAGATAGGATAAAAATTATTGTTATTCAATACATTTTGAAAAAAATGCATTTTAGGATATAAGGTATAAATTTTAGTTTATTGTTATTATATTTACTATATAAATAATATATATTGTTATAAATAACAAACTTTAGAAACTTTAATATATATAATGCCATTATATCTAATTGAATGCATATTTTGGATCTTGGTCTCTTTAAGTACATGCTAGAATTTATTAAAGAACTTTTATATAAGCAATGTAAGACCAAATACTTCTAATCTTTGAACAATGATTATCTATGATTTCTCGATATCATGGCCTTAAAATAATAAAAAAATTATTAAATATAATTTGCATAATAGCTGATAAATTGCAAAATATAATGAAAATAATCATTTTGCTTTTAATAACCTATATGAGGATTATAGAATGCCAAGAATTAGTAATAAACAACTATGCCAAGTTTATTACAAATTTCTTTAAATATATATTGCTAACTATAAAGAATTATTTATTTATGATTTATATAATTTGCTTTAAGTATAGAATAAAAGATATCTTTTCAATAAATTCTAATTACTAATAATTAACTTTGTAGGCTTCTATTATGAATTGGGCAAAAGATTTTGTTAAAATATTTTTAGAATATTCTTGAAGCAGTCTTCAATTATCTAAGCTTCATGCTTGGTGCTATTATATGATACTTGCAATTCAAGAATATGGGTCAATAAATAGTATAATCATAGAAACTTACAAAACTTTTTATAAGAATTATATAAAAAGATCTTATTATATGTCAAACAAAAAAGACTATATAAAACAAATATTAAAGATGATATGTTTATAAATCTAATAACTAATTGTTATCTATTGCTATGCACTGGTTAAATTATATTTTAACCAAATAATATATTGTAATATATGGCAAAGTAATAACTTAATTACTAGA
>CAJVQA010010310.1:0-11466 GCA_910591915.1 Cetraspora pellucida | reverse complement strand
CTCTGTATGAGATAAATTAATAGATATTTTAAATGGCTTGGTAAAGTTGTGATGTTGTAAATATTGAATGAAGGAGTATAATGTTTGAGGGTAATAGATTAGTGGTATATTGTATTTATGTAAGAATAAGTTATAACATGCATTAGGGTCAAAGGATTTTGAAGATGTTGTAGTTGACCCTGATATGTTGTCTTCTACAAGGGCACTCACCGTTTGAAGCTCGGCTCTTACAGCTGCGAAGAGTTCCATAGTCTGCTCTGTGCATTGAGTCTGACCGTCATTTCCTTGGTTCTCCGCGTACTTTAACAGTACTATTGTAAAGGCTAAAACTAAGAAACAAATACTAATGCTAAAGTAGCTAAACAAGCAAGAACCTTTAGGTTGGAAGTTTCAAAAGTACCAGGCTGCCAGATCAGATTAGAAAAAAAGAATATTGGGCTAATCTGATATACTGATAGACTGGTCATAGTTCTATATAAGCTATCTGGATTAGGAGTTTGGTAAAAAAAGCAGGAGTATACTAAAATACTAAAGATATGCTATGAAGTAGGTACTGGGGTCTGGATAAACTCTACAAAGACATAACAGTTTAATGATTAGCCTTAACTGCAAGTATTGGTTCTGCTATAGCAATATTTGAATCAATTGCAAAAATATATAAATAACAGGCTTCAGAAGGTTTACCTCAAAGATAACTGTTCTAAGGTTGAAATAAAGTATCTAGGCTTAATCTGGTGAAGTAATATAGAACAGGTTTAGAGAGTTTAAATAGAATATCCAAGTAAGAGTATTAGATATAGCAATTGATAAAGAACATTAGACTAACTCTTTAAATAAGTAATATAGAAAGTTATACAAATAGCCAATTGTATGCTCTTTCTGTAATAGCTTTTTATAGAACTACATTTCTAAAAATATATTAATAAAATCAAAAGACCAAAGAAGTTATCTTAATACTAAATATATATATATATATATAATATTATTATTAAGTCTAATTTGAACAAAATTATTAGATTTTATAGAAACTTTTAATATAACAGAGCATACAATATGGCCTTGACTACTAGTTTCTTTATATATTTTTTCTTTTTTTTATATTTTAGATACTTGAAATGTTTAGTTGTTTATAACTACTTTTTAACTTATCTAAAACATATTTGTATAAATAATAATTTAAGATATATTCTCTATTAGAACTTTGTTATTTTAGGCTTTTAAAAATTTTATTCATACTTTGAGTTGTTTTAAATATTATTTGATAGGCTTATATGGAAATTTTATTCTTTCAAGCATAATTGTTAATTTTTGTCTCTTAATAATTAGCATGCAAACAGTTATGCTGATACTATTATATTTGTTACTAAGTTTATTTTTCTGATCAGTAATGCAAGTTTACATATATGAACTCTAAGTTCTGATTTATAATTTTGCATTTTTATATTAAGTTTTTTATCTTTTATTATAATAATAACAAGTTTATTTGTTTTAAGTTTATGATAAATTTCAAAATTTTAATTAATTGTTTTGGTTTTATGCATAATTTTTTTATATTTATCTAAAATTCTAAAGACTTAAATAAATGACATAAGATTCTCTTATGCTTGTTTGCTAATTTTTTATTTTTGCAATTAGTAAAATATTGTCTAAGTATGCTACAAGTTTTATTTTTTGTAATTATATTAGTTTTATTACAGATTTAAAACTTTTATAAATGTTTTTAAACTTGTTAATAAGTCAAAAAGTAAACATCTAAAGCAAAAGTATTAATTCTTAAAATTAAATATAAAATATTTTAAAACAGTATGATAAATTGATATGTAATGAAATACATTTTTTATATTTTTTATATTAATTGAGATTATATAATCATTTTGTTGAATAAAAAATTTTACTAGCTTTATATTTTTTATCTTAAAATAAAAAAATTTTACAAATTTGTTAAGATTTCTGAAATCTATAACTGGTTTTACTTTATTATTCTTTTTTAGAACAAAAAAATATTTTTAAATAAAAAAACATAGTTTATTTATAAAAAACTTTGTTATTATACTGTTTTTTAATATTTTTGTTAAAGACCAATTTTGTAACTTTCTTCATAGATTACTTGTACCAAAATTTTACTAAAAACATTTAATTATTTCTCAAAATTGTATTAAGTAAACCTTTACTTATACTCTTAAGTAAAGTTGTTAAGCTTACTTTTTTCTTTCTAGTTAACCAAGTTTTGTATTCTAACAACATTTAGCTTTTGAGAAAAGTTCCAAAAACCAAGATTTTGGTTTTTGCTTATTTACTATATTTTATTAAATTAATATACTTTGTTCCTTAATAAAAAATTACTAAGTATCTCAACTAGTTATTTTGATATATAATTTGTTATAAACAAGCCAAAACTTACTAAGATACAAACAAAAAGTTTAAAATTAAAACCTGTCTTTGCAGGTTTTTTCATTGGCATTTTAGGAAAAACTGTTAAGTTGTCTCAGAAATTTTACTTTTCTGGCATCTATAAAATTTTCCTAAACATCCAATTAGTTTTTACAAATACATCACACTTTACAGATTGCTTCTAAATAGTCTAAAAGTCCTGATAATTAAGAAATTTTTCTTAAAATTAGTATTATACAAATAATTTGTATTATTTAAATATTATAAACATTATTCTTAAAGATAGTTACACATAATGCCAAGCATTAATACTGTGGAATCTGACTCTTTTGATCTTGATAATTACATTGCCAAACATAGTAACAGTTCTAGTACTGTTACTTATAATAGTAACATTTGCACCCTTAAAGTCCTACCTATCAATTTTAATTCTAAAACATATGACCTTCAAAACAACTTTCATTTCTTCGTAAAACCTACTGAACCTGTCATTACTATTTGTTTTTGTAAAAAATATCATACCTACTTCACTTCATAACATATTACTATTTTAGCATATTCTCAACCAACCTCTGAAAACATTTTTGTTACATTTAACTCTATAAAAATAGACTTTGATATAAAACTCTTTAAATCTCTAAAAAGTTTCTCAAGATTCAAATTCCAACCAAAACATGAAATTATTCACTCATTTTCTATCTTCTGTAGTGATATTAGGAAAACCTTTACAAACACTGTTCTTTTTAAACTATTCTTTTATCATGCACATATATGCATTATATGCAAAATCAAAAATATACTATGTATTATTCTTAAAGATAATAAACACTCACTTGACTCACAAGTTCTAACTTTTGTAATTGGTAAAGGAAACTTCTCTGTTTATATACAATGCATTTATCTTTTTAAACTTAAATATTTAACTTTTTCAACATTCATGAACTAGGAACAATGCAATTTATATTGTAAAATCAAATGCTGGCTATTATCAACAGAAAATAAATGTATACTTTTTAAAAAATTTCTCTAAAAATTGCTCCAAAAAACCAAAACTACAAATAAATTTAAGGATAATAGTCAAATTAAAAACAACAAAATACAAAAAACCCAAAATAATAATGATCTAAAGCAAAAGAATAAGCAAAAAGAAAATGAAAAAGAAACTATACAAAAATGTGATATAACAAATAACTTAGACTAGTTCTTGAATTATTTTATTATATTTGAAATGCAACAATATAGCAAATTAAGCACACCTTTACTTAAAAGTTTTCTCATTCCTAAAATCATACTTTGTAAATTTTAATCTTAAACAAGAAATTTCTACTAATCTAACTGATTCAAAACCTAGCAATAGACCCTCTACTAAATACTTTTTTAACTACATATTTAACAAAATAGCTAATAGCAAATCTAAGTTTCTAACTAACTTTATCCTTGAAGCTAATCTTGAGTTTAATTAATCAAACTTTATTCTATTTAAAGTTTTAGTTAAAACTCTTAAAGGCTTAGTTGCAAAATTTACAACTGTACTTTTTACTCAACTGGACTATATACATATCTTTTGATCATATTATTTCATTCTACTATATTCAACAAACAACAAAAAAAAATTCACCATTAATATGGCTTATTTACACTTATATCTAAATCATATTTACAAAACTATTAACTTCAAAAAATTCATAAAAAAACTTGACATCAAACCTCTATACTTTACTTTAAATTTTGATATAGATTATATTGCAAATAAGCTACTATTTGATATCTAAAATGATAATAAATTTAACATTAAAAAGTTATATTAAATATTCCTGCTAAAAAATTTGAAGATAACTTCAAAATTTCTTTACTTAAACCTTATACCCAAATCTATAAAACCTGGTTTCAGAAATTTTTTAATAAATACAAAATTCAATTTAAAAAAATTAATCAACAAAAAACAAGCAATTACATCAAAATGTTAATATTTTAAAAGCTTGTTAATAACTGCAAGAAATGTTTACCAGAAACTTACTTTCTTCCAAATACCTTATCTTTACTTTAAGAATGCTCTAAAGCTATCTTCAAAGCAGCACTTCATTACTTTTATAAATGTCATAGCAAATTATGCAACTTACTCTCAGATAACACAAAACATAAGCTTAAAAACATTTTTTAATTTTACTTCTCTCAATCATTTAAATCTTATTTAGTACTAGAATCTAATTTAAAAGAATAGGAATACCCTTTTTAAGAAACCAAATTATTCTAACTCAATCAACAACTAGCAGTAACCTTTTCAAAACCAACACCTATAACTGTATTAAAAAAATTAGCTACATCTACTGAGAAAAGCTTCATATTACTTAACAATGTTAATAGCAAAGTAGTCTGAACAATATACTATTTTTACTAATATTTAAAAAAATTTCTACAAATAGCAACTGAAAATAATGAAATTCAAGATTTATCAAAAGAGAAAGCTCTTAAAAAAATTATTAACTCTACTACTGATACACATACTCTAGCTTACATAATCACCTACTACGAAATTTGATCCCAATTCAAAGTTTTTCTTAAACAAACTAGAATCGACTATGACAAAACTTACTACCAAAAGCAAAAAATTTTATAATAAAACATCTTAACATCTCTATTCTGACTCAATACAATAATATGCTTTTTATGCAAAACCAAAATGAATCTAAAGCTGAAAAAGGAAATTTAACTTTATTTACTACTTAGGATAATAATCTTGACAACTCCACTTCTCAAAAAAAAACAGTTGACAATTCTACACAAGACCAAGAAACTTCTTTTTAATAAGTTTTTCTACAGAAAACATTAAAGCAACTGCTACTTCTAAGATTATGATGTCCTCTACTATTAGTAGGCTATTCTTAGAAGAAAATGATGACAGTAAGTAGGCAGTAAAGCCTATTGTAGTAAAGGACCAGAACTATAATGATCAGACCCAATATACAGAGCAAGTTATAGTATTCTTTACAGCTATGCAAGCTGAGCTTAAAATGGTAAGTGATTCTGTAGAAGATATTACAAATACTATCTTTACTTTTAATGCTTCAACACTTACAGAGATAGACAAATGTTACAGCAAATTTATAAAATATTTCAAATACTAGAACCAGTTATACTGGACAATTTTATTTAACACTTTCATCACAATCTTTTTCCTAGTTCAATAAAAATATCTATAAACTCTAACAAAACAGAAACACATGTCTACTTAAATGCTATAAATCAAACATTACCAAATCATATTACAATAGATTCTTCTCTTTACAAAACATATGGCCATCTACTATCTATTTTCAACTGAAAAATACCTGATACAAACTCTGCTTCCTTCTCTATATCTGATTAATTATCTAATCCAAACACTTTTATACCATCTTTAACTACCTTATTATTAGCTTTATCTGAACATACTTCTTTTCTAATTAAAATTGGTTCAATAAATATTAATAAACTCTCACAATCTAATAAAAAACTTGCCTTAACTGAACTCTTACAAAAAGAAAATTTTGAAATTTTTGAATTTTCTAAAACATATCTATTATTTAAAAAAGGCAAATTCTTAAACAATCAAATCCAAAACTATGTTAGTTTCTGGAGCTCATTTACAAATCCTCATCAAGCTGAAGTTGGAATTTTTGTTTATCAAAAAATCTCTAAATATATTGCCAAGTCTCATAATTTCAATAAACATATAATTGGTCTTGATTTTTACTTCAAAAATATATCAATTAGACTTATTCAAATATATTTTCCAACTTATAAGAAAAAACAACTTTACAAAGAAGTTCAAGATTATTTAAATTCTCTTACTCAAAATAACAAATACAAATTAATCATTATAGGTGACCTAAACAGTGTTTTAAATCCAAGAATTGACAGATTGTCTTCAAAAAAATCATCAATCTCTGAAAGTTAAATTATTTAATACCTAATCAGCTTTTAATTTAAAAATATCTTTTAAGATTTCTATCCAAATACTTATAATTTTATTTTCAGTTCTAACAATATACAAAGCTTTAAATTGACCAAATTTGGACCAATTTATCTATTACTAACATTAATTATACAGAAATCCTTACAATTGACATAATCAAATCAGATTACTACATTATAATCTTAGAAATCTTTATTATAATTAATAAACCTAAATCTCATAAACAACACAAATGCAAACTTTTTCTTTGAAAAAATTGCATTAAAGAAAATCTTGAAAACTATTCTGATTAAACAACCAAAAATCTTTAACACTTAGACCCTAAAATCTTATTATTTGCAAATCAAAATTAACTTAATAGTATATAAAATAAAATTCACAAAGCACTAATTAAAGCTTCAACTAAACATATTCTTTTTAAAAAAATCAAAACAATTAAAGAAATTAAAGACTCATCTTTATCAAAACATTCTCCACTTTATTTCTATTATAAAGAAATATAATTTCTTAAAAATCATATGAATTCAATCAACTTTAATACACTACTTACCAAATATCAAACTAAATACCTAGATTGCTTTTTTCAAACACTGTTATTCTTTCTAGTCCAAGTTAAAGAAAAATTTCAACTTATTAAAACTACACTTAATTATTAATATCAACAATATATATAATAAAATCAAAAAAAAAATAGAAGATTAAAACAAATCATTTAAAGAAACACCTAAACTTTTTTATAAAAAAATGCTTAAAAAATACAACAATATTCATATTGATAAATTACTTTTTAATAACAATCTTCTTACAGAATATAAGAAAATACTTAATAAATTAAATATTACTTTACTAAATATTTTAAAACTAATCCTTTTGAAACTATTTCATTATCATCTGAATACTTTTCACTTTATAAACCACATTCTGAATTTGAAATCTATTATTTGAACAAGAATAACAAAACCTAATCTCTAACTTACCTAATCAAAAAGCAGCAGAATCTCTTGAAACCTACTATAAACACATAAAATTTACTAGCCCCAAAGCACAAAACATTTTTTGACTCTTCCTAAACAAATGCTTTCAATTGCAGAAAATCTTCTCAGACTGAAAATCTTTTAATATTTTTTTAATTTCTAAAAAATTAAACTAGAACTATACATTAAATCAAGTTTGACCAATCTCAATAATAGAATCTTTCAAAAAAGTTTTTACTAAAATATTTACTAAATGACTAAATAATATTATTTCAAGTTACAATCTCTTATTAAATTTAAACTTTGCAGTTACCAAAAAATCCTAGACTCATTTTTTTATACAAATCTTATATAATACAATTGAATATTACAAAATTTATAATAAAGAAGCCTGGATTCTCTTTCAAGATATGTCTAAAGCTTTTAATAAAATTAACATAGCAAGACTCCAGGACATATGCAAAAGAATAGAAATCCACTTAACAGAAATTAACCTTATTACTGAACTACACTCTTATTGCTTTGCTAGAGTTATTACTGCTTATGGTCTTATTTCTCTAATACTAATCAACTCTGATATTAACAAGGTGAAACCTATTCACCTTTACTATGGAAAATTTATTATGACCCTATATTTTCTTTTATTTACAAAAAATACAAAAACTATTTACTCAAAATTTCATGCCAATCTCCTATTGATATCATAACAAATACAACATCCTTTCCAATAATAATTTTATCATTAGCCTTTATAGATAATACTACCTGCCATTATAAAAGTGCAAATGTAATACAAAACATTATAAATAATACTTCTACATTATATAAACTTAATAATATAGAAATCAATGCTTCCAAATCCAATCTTCATATCAAATCCAAATTCTTATCAAACTTAACTTCTTTTCTTACAATGTGCAATTAGCTTATTCTTTCTAGAAAACCTCAAGATGTAATACATAGCAAAGGTTCTTCTATACTAACTCTTAATCAAATTTAAAATAAAATTGAAAACTTTCTTATTTTTATTCAATATAAAAAAGTAATACTCTTACAAATTTCAGCATTCTTTAATCTAATTTTACAACCTTCTTTAGAATATCTGCTTCAAATTACTCCAATTTATGCAAATACACAATCTAAATTTACTTATCTATTTACTATTCATACCAAAAAAATGCTATTACTAGCCAAAAACACTAACAATATAATGCTTACTAATCCACTTACTTTTAATCTACTATTCTTCAATAATATTATTCAAAAAGTTAGTGCAACTTATACTGAACATATTTTTAATATATTACCAATTCTCAAAAATATTGATATACAATAAATTAAAGACTGGCTAACTAAAATATAGTCTCCTCAACTCTCAACTAATAACTTAATTAATCATTATTATAAAATACAAAACTATACTTTACTTTTTCACCTTTCTTAACTTGCTCTAAATAATATTTTTTCTACAATTAATTTACAAATCTTTCTTTATCCTTCATCAATATCAAAAAACTCTCATACTATTTATAATATTCTTCCTCCTAACCTATCTATTACTACTATTAATAGTCTTAGAAACAATAAAATTATCTTAGAACAAATTACAACTGCAGATAATAAAAATATTCTTTCATAAAACAATATATATTTATATACAAATAAATCAACTAAAGGTCATCAACCACAATGGTTTATCCAAATTCTACAACTAAACCAATCTAATCCTATCAACCTGACTTGGCCTACTCTAAATCTACATTCTACAAATCTTTTTTATAATACAACTAAATTAATATTACTACACTTATCTTTAAACTCCTTTTCATTTTATCAACTTTATTATATAAATAATCAATCATTTTATATCTCTTATCAAACTACTTTTTAACAACTTTCTTTCTTCAAAATCTTTTTATCTACTTTAGGTCTTTCACAGCTTCTCTCAACTTCTGATTACTCTACACCAACTATCATTCCTTCTATTTACCTTATAATCTAATTAACAAATCAAATGACCAAACAATTATACAAATTGATTTTAGAAAAATCCTAGCTTTAATCAATATATATAATTCCACTCTTCTTAACCATCTTTTTTATTATAACTACAAATAAATTTATCATCCTATAATGCTCAACTTATCCAACAACTCATCTATTCATTAATATATCAAAAACAATTAACTAATCTTAACTACTTTATTTTTCAACTTGATACAAATAAACTACATTTTTATACTGATGGATCAATTAAAAATCTTCAAACTCCAGATATAAAATCTAATATAGAATAGATTTGCAAATATGACATATCAATAAAATTCAATGCAACTATACAATCTTATCCTGATTCAACTTATACTAAACTTAAAGCAGTTTTTTATTTTTTATTTGTAGCTTTATCTAATACTTCTTTATACATTTATATTAATAATATAACTGCTATTAAAAATCTTGAACGACCTATTATTTTCAAACCTATATAAACTAAAAACTGGAATATCATCCACTATATTAATTATCTTAAATATCTCAAAAACATTACTACCATTTTTATAAAATCAAATCACATTTCACAGACTTATTTCATAACCAAGCAGATTCATTTGCTAAACAAGAAACCTTAAAATTTATTATTAAGCTTAATATTTCAAAATTCAATATTCCAAATTACTTTTTATGAAACAATCTTCTAATTTTCTTTAAAGTTTGCATTTTTATTAAAAACATTATAACTATTTAAGAAATTGCTAAATAGTCAAATTTAAAATTCTTTCAAAATATTACCAACATTAAATAGTCTCTTCTATTTAAAATTATCTTTTCTCTTAAAGATAACTTACAAAAATATTCCTTTCACATTAAAATTCTTACCAATAGTTTACCAACTATGCAAAACCTTAATATTTGCTATCCTTACCTTTATACTACAACCTTATTGTTCCTATTGCACAAATATTAAAGATACTCTTCACTTGTTTTTATGCTTTAGCAATACTACAAATATTCTACAATTACTTGAAAACATTATACATGACACTTTTTAATTATTCCAAATTACTAATACAACCTTAAAAACTCTATTAAATATTCTTCTAAATTTTTTTTTTTTTAATATTAATGGTGAGGCCATGTCTCTATCTTTATTGAATATTTAATTGAGATTTTACATAAAATACAATTCTGCTTTTAAAATATTATAGAAAGAATAAAAGCTCAGACTAATTTATCTGCGACCTAAACTAACCAGAGTGGCCAAAGCTCACCTAGATTTGAGTGTTAGTAATTATGTATAGGGGATTAGTTTGATATTTAATCTATTAAATATACTAAGAGTTTATTTTTAACCTAATAGAATTGAATGAAAGAGAATGTGATGAAAGTGAGACAGCATTTGAAGATGTGTTATATTCAGGAATTTGGGCTGTAGATCTTGAGATACAATATGGAATCCAGATTTTATGATAAATTTATTGATTAAGATGAAGTAAAAACTTAGTAACAAGTGTTATGACTACTTTTTTGGATGACAGGTTTGCAATAATGTCAATGAGTTTATTTGGTATAAGACCTGTTAGAATTAAAAAGATTGAAAGTAAATCTGATATAATGTGAATAGTCATACTACTCAATAGCTTGATTTGGTTATATAAATTGGTTATAGTATTTAAAGTAGTATTAAGTATTTTAGTGTTTATAGTATGTTGTAATAAAATGTCTATAAGGCTGTGTAGCAATTGGTTAGATGGACAGATTGTCCAGTGAAGATAAAAGCTAATTTGATGATATTGGTGACAGATAGGTAAGTATAAGTAATATCATTTATATAGGATATGTGAAGTAGGAAGATCATTTAGTAGAATTTTAATTCTAAAGAATTTAAGAGTAGAGAACTGAAAGCTGTGCAAGAAGTTTGAGATCTTTTAGTGATTGTTGATATATAGCCAGGTAGCTTGCCAATTAACTTGGTTAAAGATTTTGTCCTATTTTTGAAAATGGTGTTGTGTAATCCATAATGCATAAATATATGCATGACATATTGTACAGATACTATGGCAAATAGGTAATTCTAAAGGAAAGTTTTCAAGAGTTAAAGTGTATGCAAGGTTGTAAATATTATAGAGCATAAAGGTAAGATATGGC